>JAECUM010003974.1:0-87734 GCA_016617855.1 Megalonaias nervosa | reverse complement strand
CACTTTTCCGCAGGGCACCCGCAATTGCTGACGGAACACATCGACCTGGACAACATTCGACAATACGAAGGATTGATCTAGTGCAAAGTCTTGCCTCCCACGAACTTGTACCATCCCGTTTTACTTCACCATTGCCAAGAAAAACTGATGTTTCCCTTGTGTCGTACTTGTGCTGAAACGTGCAACCAAGACCGACCTTGTCAGCACACCCAGGAAGAACGCTCCTTGACAGGAACGTGGGTCAGCGTGGAATTGTTCAAAGCTCTGCACCTGGGATACCAGCTGTTAGAAGTGTACGAAATTTACCACTTTCCCAGGACAGAAAAATACCACAAGGGCGACGAGACTCAAAAAGGCATTTTCGCAGACTACGTGAATGCCTCTTTAAAACTGAAACAAGATGCCAGCGGCTATCCTTCCTGGTGCCAGACTCCCGAAGGCAAAAAGAAATTCAAAGAGAAATACTGGGAGCAGGAAGGCATCATTTTAGACCACGTGGAGAAAAAACGAAGGAAGGCGATCGTTTGCGAAAGTGATGTTAAATTGTTTGTGGGGCAAAATGGCACAACGACCGTGTTTACCTAAGACGGAGTATTTGACAGAACCATCTCGCTACTTCCAGATGATTCACGACAGTACAAAATACATGAAACACGTGGACGTCGTTCGTGAGGACTTGATCTTAGTCAATTACGAAGAAGAACTGGACTTTGTAGAAGCCGACGAATTTGGAAATGTCGTCATTGCGGCTTACGTGACAGCCCATGCTCGCTTAAAACTGTACGAAGTTTTAGAACTGATAGGAGATCGTTTGCTGTATTTTGACACGGACAGTTGCATCTACATCGGTCGACTAGGTCAACGTCACCTTGTCATCAAAGGAGACCGTTTAGGAGCCTTTACAGACGAGCATCCCGACGACAAGATTCTAAGTTTTGCAAATGGCGGTCCCAAACATTACGGCTACGAATACCGGGACAAACAAGGAAAAGTGCACACGGGGTGTAAAGTGAAAGGATTGATTCTCAATTATCGCACCAGTCAAGTGGTGAACTTCGGCGTCTTGAAAGAAGCCTTGCAGTCAGGACAGGATGGAAATTTTAAAGTGACCACCAACGAACCGCACATGATTGTACATTTACCCACACACCAAATCGTCAGTCGACCCTTGGAAAAAGTCTATCAGATCGTGTAATAGAAGCGAGTACGGCTTCCCAATCGCTTCACTTTACCGTACGGTCACGTCGATATTGGTCACCATATAAAAAGGAACAACGTCCAAGACCGATAGTTTACTGTAACTACAAACACCAAGCGAGAAAGATGAATCCTTTCACACAGCAAGTATCGAGCGTAAGACTCAAGTCCAACGAGAAACTCGAGTACGATGCTGTGCCTTGCGATTGCAGGGATGCTGTACGCTATGACCTCAGCGATTCAGTACCACATCATGGGAACTTTGCCACGACTACCACTATACCTACCATGGAAAGTGATGCTGTGCGTGTCAAACCTGATCGATGCGAAAGCGTTGCCACTCGTCATCGTTCACCTTTTCACTTTACTGGTTTTCATGGTGAATGTCATCATTATGAAACCATGCGGCTACCACCCTACGGATGTCATCCAAAACTGAGCAAACTCCTGCGGATTTCACCGTACCCTCATCGAAATGAACCTGTGAAAGATGAATATTCGTTCTCTGTGCGAATCAGGAATACCGCGACTTTGAAAGTCAATTCCAAACCTTCCGAGGAAAATGGCCTAAATATCTGGGAGGACCTACCCCCGAAGAATTAGCTATAGCCGGATTTATCTACTTGGGCGAAGGGGATAAAGTCAAGTGCTTCAGTTGCGGTGTGTCACTTCACGAGTGGGAGAAGAAAGATTGCGCTTACCTGGAACATGCTCGATGGTCTCCGGATTGTCACTACCTACCTTTAGTGGGACCTCGTCATTGAAGTGGCATACCATGTCGTTTAAGAAACCAGCTTGGCTAGGAGACAAACGTTGGACAACACCTAGACAAGTATTTCAACCCCATTTAGGAAATAATATTCAAACATTACCAAGCGAATTGCATGAGAAGATCTACAACAGCATATGGCAGGGACTTGTCAGAGCAAAATCTCAATTGGTGACTGAGGAACTTTTATGTCGAGAAATTGACAAGAGGAAATTGACAAAAGTCAACAAACAAGTCAGATTTCTCTGGATCAAATGTGCGTTCTTCCGAATATTTCGCTTTAGACCATTTACATTACGAGATTTTAATGTTATTCTTGACCGTTTCCTGGAATGGCGGTGGCCAGAAATTACTCACTACATTCGTTACTTTCGCTCTAGGAGAAGTGTTTACTGACATGGTCATGGATACTTTACAAGAGAACATTCGTGGTTTGCCTGTGGAGTTGAGAGAATGCATTTACCGAGAGTTGGTCAAAATACAAGTGAATCGTAAAGAACAATTGCATCCGTTACGTCACCGATGTTGGAATCACTGGTACCTGAATGGCATAAGAGGACTGATCCATTTCAAAGCGTTCCATTGGTCAGACATTGATGAATGGCGTGAAATTCATAAAGTCTTGGATGCCACTCATTCTACTTACAAGGTGATTCTAATACACCGAATTTCAACGGACGAGTTAGAGGATTATAGCAAATCTTTACAAGAACTATTCTTTTTAGTTCAAGAGGAAACTTCTGTGCGACGTGTGGTGTGTGACTAAACATTTTTGGTGCGGTACTGAAATAAAACCGATGCTCTTCAAAAAGTATACTTATTACCTTACACCAAAGAAGGTATAAAAACGGACTACTATGCCACGACCTTGGAAGGAAATCAATGGCAGTATTCAATTGGTGGAGGATTACCATCGCATTTTAAGAGAACTGTGTCCATTGAATTGGGATCGACGTGTGGTGTGTGTCTTAGTGACTTGCTTTCTGGGATTTAGTTTACCGGCCGATTCCTTGTGGACTCTTTACGAACAGTACATACCACTCAAAAAAGCATGAAAGTGGTCCCTTTAAATGTACACGAAAAACTCGTTCTGTTAAAACCTTTGTGCTTTCATCTCGATACCTCTCGACCTCTACAGGAAAACAAGATTCGTCAACCTTTAGGTACTGAAGATGTGTACGATGATGTGTGTGTAGCTTGTGACTTACTCTCTCACTGGAAGATGTACGTGACTGGAAAACTTGGGGTTTCGAGGCTTGGACAAAAGAAGTGGCACACTATCCCCAAGATTTGTCATCCTAAAAAATTAAAACGTTCAGTGAAAAAAGTAACTTTTAAACCTGTGTTAGTGACAGTGCCAGAAGAAGAAGAAGATCCACTCCTTTCAGGACAGGACAGGACCGTCATCGACATCCCCGAAAGACCATTCCGGGAGGACACTTGTGTGACTGTGCCAAGGATTGTAGAGACTCTAAGAACATTACACACTGTCCCTACGATTCCACCTCTTGATCACCAAAACTGTTGTACAGAGACTTGTTTATATTCCACTATGATCGTTTTGATGTGTCTTTTATTCATGTACTTAACTATATGGCTTTTATGTATTTTTGTCTTTCGTGTTTTTCAATCTTAAAGATGGCAATAAACGTGTCCTGAAAAAAGTCTAAAAACTCTTGTCTTGTCTGTCTTCGAGTCAAAAGTGACATTCCCTACAGTACTATGGCTACCTCTACTGTCTCTGCTCCCTCTTCCTCCACTTTCAAAGTCATCGACGAAAACTTAGATCGTGCTAGTTGGGAGGTCTTGTATCTTCGCCATCCCTTTAACATCCTCATTGCCGGACTAGCGGTTCAGGCAAAACCGAATTTGTCAAACGTTTGATCGAATTTAAACATCATTTGATCGATCGTCCACCTCAACGAATCGTGTGGTGTTACAAAGAGTGGCAATCGGCGTACAGCCTTCTGCGAGAAAGTCAAGGCGATTCCATAGTCTTTGGGGAAGGCATTCCTGGCGAAGACGACGGGATCGTGTCTGACCCTAGTCAAACCCATCTGGTCATCTTCGACGACATGTTAGCAGAAGACGAAGAAGAAATTAAACTCTGGTTTACGCGCAAAGGGCATCATCGTAATGCCAGTGTCATTTACATCACTCAAAAAATGTTTCAACAAAGTAAAGCCCATCGTACCATCAGTCTCAATGCTCATAACGTGTCTTGTTTAAAAGCCCTAGAGATAAATCGCAAGTGCAAGTGTTGGCCAAACAGTTAGGAATGCCTTGGCTGACTCATGCGTACGACGATGCCACTGAAACCCCACACGCTTATTTACTCATGGATTTAAGACCCACTACCCCGATTATTTGCGATTTCGTACCCATCTGTTTCACCACTGTTGCCATGACGGAGGGCCTGTCGTGTACACGGGACGTCGACTTAACAACAACAACAACCAAAACAGTCTATAAAAATCTCGGTCACTTTGGGTCTGTCTCACACATCGTCAACATGACGTCCCTTCAGTCTCATCTTCCCGTCAAATTGATTCGTGCCTTGTACGGCATAAGTCGTGAAAAAAATCTACAAATACGTGCTCATGTCTTAGAAGATAGTCTCAAAGAAGTTTACGGTGACAGCACGTGAATTTCTGCAAGGCATCATTCACATTCCACATCAAACCAAACGTTTTCTTCAGAGAAACAAAGTAGCTTTGACGCAGCTAGCCGATCCTCGCATCGACACTCAAACCAAAAAGCAAATCATTTTGAAACCTGGAGGTAGCGGTTCTCTAGGAGGTGTCATCATTCGCTACCTCTTAAAATGAGATCCCAATACTTACAAAGTCCTACCCAAGAAAAAGCCACTCCCCAACGTACCCAGAAGAAAAAGAAAAATAGCAGCAGTGTCAAGACCAGGTCACAGCCTCAGAAAAAGAAAAAAGAAAGCCCACAGAAAGCAGCTTCTACCCGCAAGAGACGTACTGCCGCCAGGACGCAACCTTATATTCGCAAACCACGACCTGCCACAACAGTTGCTGCATCTCCAGTAGCCTCAGGTTCATCCACTTCTCCGTTTCTGGTGACGCCTGCCAAACCCGATTTGACACGTGTCTTTCCTAATTTGATGAAAAATTGGATACCTGCATCTCCAAAAACTTCTCCTCCGGCGGTGACACCCTCTTCCTCTTTAGTGGCAGTAGCCGCTGCTCACAAAGTACCTGCCCCAAAATCAAAGCCCAAGAGAGATCTGGCGTGTTAAAGAGTTTATTGGATTTGGCCAAGCAAGAACTGTCCCGATTGAGTCCGTTGCGAACCCCTCCACGACGTGTGATGCCAGCCATGAAAATGATACGAAGAGCCGACAATCAGTGGCGACACATTCCAGTATAAAAAAGACCCGAGGCAAACAATACGGATCATTGATTTTGTGTTCCTGAATGCCGAAAGATGTCCCCTCAAAGACGTGCACACCGTCACATCGTCGTTCTTCTGTCCTAAAAGGAAAAGGAAAAAGAAAAGGACAGTCAGATCATCCGAAAAACCGCTTAGCTAAACATCAACGTCTGTCCCTGACAAGACACCCTCGTCCAAAGAAAAGGAGAAGGCACCAAAGGGGAGGATTTTTATTATTAATGGATAAGTTAGTAGATACTTTAGCCAAAAAGATAGAGAACAAGCTCCAAAATAAACAAGATAAAAGGACACATGTCGAGCCATGGACTTCAGTGCATTTTGTGCCCCAAAGATGTCCCCTCATCGTCGTTCTTCTGTCCAGAAAGGAAAAGGAAAAAGAAAAAGACAGTCAAGTCATCCGAAAAAACGCTTAGCCAAACATCAACGTCTGTCACTGAAACGACACACTCGTCCAAAGAAAAGGCGAAGCCACCAAAGAGGAGGATTCTTTGGCGATTTTGGAAAACAAATTGTCACCTTTACGACGAAAAAAAATTCCAAAAAAGGATAAAAGGCCGTGTGACAAGTCATCGACGTTAGTGTATTTTTTGGTCAGTGCCCATGAATCAACGAACCAACCAAGAAAGATGTCACCCACCCACCCCCAAAAGACATCCCACTTCTACCCCCAAAGGAAAGAAAAGGAAAGGACTGCCTCTTCGTTTAGTCAAACATTGGGACATGTTGTCCGTCCTGTCCAAAGCCTCTCCACCCATGCGAAAAAAAACTCATTCAAACCGCCTCCAAAGACGTCATCGATACCGTGAGCGAATGTTGCCTGAACTTTGGCAAAACACCAGAAAAAAATGCTTTGCCAAACATCGACACGTTCATCGCCAATTGTTCCAAAAGAAAATACCCATTCGTCAAAAGAAAAAGATGTTGGTGCAACGCGGCGGATTTTTACCCCTAAGGGGCTTCTTACCAATGTCATAGAGATACCTATGTTGGGTATCTTGGGAAAAATTGTACCTGCCATAGCTCCAATATAAAAGGGTCAAGAAGATAAAAGGGACCTCTGGAGTCCAAAGATCTCAGACATGATCCTTGAAATACAATGGAAGGACGAAAACTGGCTTTAGTGTCTTACAAACGATAGATGGAATACCATCGTTGGCAAGAACAACGGACCCCACATTTACCTCCCAATCCTCGTTTGACCGAGATGTCCCAGTTACAACACGAATTGCAATAACTGATGGATCGCAGAGATTTGGAAAATTCGCAACGGTACGGTCAATTGTTTCAACGACTGCAACTCTTTCACCAGATACCTTTAGACGAAACAGATCTACCCACTCTGAAAGATTTTTAGACCTGATGAAAAGTTCACCACCACCACCACCCCCCAGCGGTCAAGACAGATGCAGCCCCACGGATGTCTGAGGAAGAAGAGGCAAGAGAAGTCTTTTAAACACCGTCAGCATCTCCCATCCCTAGTAAGATTTCAGCGTCCTTGTTGACCCCTTTCCCTACACCCCAACGAGAAGAACTTAAAGCTTTGGTTAAAAAGATGATGTCCACTCCACCTTCGACAGAAGTCAAAAAGAAAGAAGGGAAACCAGAAGTAAAATAAGAAAAGAAGACGAAAGCTATTCCAGTACCGCCGCCACCACCACCACCACCACTACCTTCGACTTCTACTCCCGTGGCACATCGGACACGTAAAGCCGTTTCTAAACCACACCCTCGTCCGATTCAGAGTACCATCAGCGAAGAGTGGATTACTAATTAAAAAATGGAGAAGGTGTTAGCCAGCATTTACTACGATCCAGCCCATTCTGCAGGTTAGGGAGGAGTTCAGAAATTGTATCGTGCTGCCAAAACTCGACTGAAAAGCGTCCGTTTACCTCAAGTGCAACGATGGTTACAAGAACAAGCCACGTACACCTTACACAAATCCATTCGACGAAAATTTTCCAGAAGTCGCACCCGAGTGGAGGGCATCGATTATCAATGGCAAGCCGATTTAGCCGATGTCTCTCACTTGGCCACCTACAATCGTGGCTACAAATATTTGTTTTGTGTCATCGACGTCTTTTCCAAATTTGAATGGGTCGTGCCATTGACTTCCAAATCGAGAACTGAGTTATTGAGAGCCCTCAAACTGGTGTTGACACAAAGCGGGCGTCACCCTCTTCGATGGTAAACCGACAAAGGCACCGAATTTCTGAACCAAGCTTTCCAAAATGAATTGAAGAAACGTGACATTCATTTTTTCACCACCGAGAATCCGGAAACCAAAGCCAGCATCGTGGAACGTTTTCAACGCACCTTGAAAGATCGCATGTGGAAATATTTTACGCATCAACACCCTCTCAAGTACATCGACATCTTGCCACATCTAGTCCAATCGTACAACCAGTTTTACCATCGGAGCATCAGACGTGCCCCCTAAGAAATGACTCACGACAACGAAGTGACCGTCTTCGAGCGCCTGTTTGGTACGTCCCCAACAGTGACTGTCCCCAAGAAAGGTGAAGTGTTGGCAGAAGGAGAATGGGTGCGCATTGGCAAAACTAAACGCACTTTCGACAAAGGTTACTTACCCAACTGGACCACCCAATTGTTTCGTGTCACTGAACGTGTGCGTGGACGTTATCCTAATGTCCATTATTTGGAAGACATGAACAGGGAAGTGTTAAAAGGAACGTTTTACTTACCCGAGTTACAACGTGTGACCAAAAAAGAAGACGACGTGTACGAGATCCAAAGCATTCTCGATCGAAGAACCCGAAAAGTGGGAAAACGACGTGTCAAAGAAGTCAAAGTACGTTGGAAAGGATATCCTCCCAGTTTTGACTCTTGGATCGACGCTTCGCATATCATCGACTATAAAATGAAGTGACCATCATGCCCTTCAACACAGCCTCAGCTACAGCAGTGACCACTCCTTCCCCCAGTTCTTCTCTGCAAGATTTACAAAAGCAACCCTTGTGGGTTTGGTGTGGAGAACGTGTGCCTAAAACGCAAATCGTCTTTTTCTGCCAAATCTTTGTGGTGTATTGTGTCATCGGTGCTGCCATTGCCAATATGAGTGTGCAACAAGGAGACAAACAATTGTGGACCATTTTACTCAGCAGTTGCATCGGTTACCTTCTTCCCAATCCGTCCCTGAAATATTCCTGTAACGGGAACAACAACGGGAGTCTTGCGTCCAACGTCTGTCCCCCTTCCAACAGTCACCATAACAATCCTCTTTTAGACACTCCTCTGACTTCAAGCGACCCTCGGACACTAGAACTCTGGAATTATGAACAACCAATTTTACTTAACGTTACCCAGTGACAGTTCCATGGAGGTGTTTCCCAATAACACCTTATGCTGTTACACGGCCAAATTACCTCAGGCCATTAAATTGGATCACGAAACCCATTGGAAAGTGACTTATGTGGAAATGATTCACCCTACACAAATCAAAAACATCACTGAAAATCAAAACACCTTTACGGCAGAAGTTCATGACGAACAAGTGCAACAACACTTGGATTAATGCGCCACTGTAGGTGACTCTATGAAATCACAAGACTCCAAAACTAAACGAGCCACTTATCGGTTGAAAATTTCCCCAGGCTATTATTTTAGTGGTCAACATTTGGTGAACGCAATTGCTGACAGGTTCAATGGCGTGTTTGGCAAAGCCTTGGAGAAAACCAGAAAAAGTGTCACGAACGAATACCACAAAATAGCTCGTCGCCTACTAATCAAATTTTCAGAGGACAAAGTATTGGCGATTACATTTTGTCCTGAATTGTATAACATTTTGGGTGGAGACCCCAAGTTGATCAAGATTAGAAACGAAATATCAGCCGTTACCGACAACTCGGTTTTTGTGAAATATTTTAGATTCCCTGTAGAAATGAACCAAGGACTGAATTTGATCATTAGTACTCCCATGTGGCGGAGTACAACGTGGTGGGACACACCTCCGTACCGTTACTGCGTGTCATTCCTTTCAAAGTGGATTCTGCTACGAACGCCATCACGTTCACCGCGAATTTGTACATCCTCACTATTACCCGTCAGAAAGTCGTATTTCGGCACTGTCAACATTACTATAAAAGGAGATCTGGGACAAAATATTTCATTCACCAAAGGGAAAGTAACAGTGAAACTCCATTTTCGAAAACGATTACTCTAACCCTGTATCCTGTGTACCAAGGAGTCTCTCGACAGCGAGGACATGGTTTAGGAGATATGCTAAAATCAGCCTTTCGTTCGGTGGCTCCCGTTTTGAAACCGATGGTGACACGGGGATTGCACGCCTTCAAAGATGCCGCGTTGACGCAAGGTAAATAATTTCTCGAAAATATCATCATTGACAAACAAATCCCCAAAGAAGCTTTCTTGAGAGCAGGCAAAAATGTCTTGCTTCAAACGGGCAAAGACATTATGGGCCGACGAGAAACTCCTATAAATGCCCTGGGCAATGCCGAGTCAGGCATTCCTCCTTCCCTGACTCCACAGGAAGGACAAGGCAGAAAAAGACGACGAAAACACCCCTTCACAGGACTTCAGACCCCCAGAGCTAGAAAGACTAAGAAAAGAAAAACCGTCCGAGACTTAGATGTTTTTGATTATTAATCCGAGAAAATGATGCACCGAGAGCCTTGCGCCTGTTCCAAGTCGAAACTGGATCTGTTTGACATGCCACCCACCATGATGACGATGCAAGAATCCCAATGAGTCGAATTTCATCCCGTCTCCTCTTTGACGGATTCAGCTCCCATCGAGTTTGAAATCAAAGGACAACCCGAAGATTACATCGATCTGAATAGCAGTTACTTGTATCTGAAACTCAAAGTGATCAAAACGTACAACACCAATCCGGGATCCGATGCCAGAGTAGCTCCCGTCAACAATTTCATGCATTCCTTGTTCATCGAAGTGGATTTGTACTTGAATAACAAACTGGTCAGCAGTAACATGGATACTTACCCTTACCAAGCGTACTTGGAAAATCTCTTGACGTACGGTAAAGAGGCCAAGAACACTCATCTGAATGATTGCATGGTATGGAAACCTGACATAGCAGGCGAAGACACGTTTAACGACATAGCCCTGACAGCAGATGACTATCCTCACAATGTGGGCTTTAACGACCGTCGAAAGAAAATCCTGCAAGGCCGTAGTTTAGAACTGATGGATTGTTTGTATTTGGACATGTGGTTGCAAGACAAGTATTTGCTCAACGGAGTGGATACTCGCCTGAGACTAAATCGCAGCAATGTCGCTTTCCATTTGATGGCTCATGCCAATGAGTACAAAACCATCATCCAAGGAGCCAGACTTTACGTGCGTCGCGTAGAAGTGTTACCAAAAGCGGGAAACGACATCAGTCACACACTGAGCAGAACGACCGCCATGTATCCGATACGGCGCGTAGAAGTGAAAACATTCACCATTGCTGCTGGACTCCGATCCAAGATCGAAGATCATCTGTTCCAAGGACAATTACCCAAAATGTTTAATCGTTGGCATCGTCAGTAATGCAGCCCTCAACGGAGCCCACGATCAAAATCCTTTCCAGTTTAAGCACTACAGAGTGTCCATGATCGAAGTAAGTCGCGATGGCAAGACCTTGTGTACCAGACCCTTCGAACCTAACTTTGCCCAGAAGAATTACTTGAGATCATACTTGTTCCTGTGCGAAGCTACGGGGCAACTAGGAACCAACACCAGTCACGGTATTTCGTACGAAATTTATGTAGGAGGTTACACTTTGTGGGACTTTGATTTCATTCCAGACCAAGGCAGCGACGAGGGACATTTCCACCTTATAAAATCCGGTCAACTGCGTGTGGAACTTCAGTTTGCAGAAGCTCTCACCGAGACGGTGAACGTCATCTTGTATACCGAATTCGATAATACCACAGAAATCAACAATTTGAGAGAAGTCATTCTAGACTATTAGAAACTATGGAAGACTCTTACCCCTCTTTGAACGGTAGAGAATCTTTGGAAATGGAATGGGAAGAGACTGTGAAAGCAGATCCCCAAGACAAAGACGAAGAGGACACAGTGGTCACGTCCAGATGGCCAGAACAAGAACAACATTTAGTGTCTTGTTTTGCCAAACACCTGGTGGATAAAATTACGGAATTGTCCAAGAAAGATTGCTATCGATGTCAAAACGATCATCCCAGTCAAATTCTACACGATAAATGTCTGACGATGAGCGAAGAAGAAAAATTAGACGAGTATCTAGACGATGCTTGGAGTCTCATCTCGGAAGAAGCAGTGTTGCATGAGTGGTATAAAGGCTTGCGTGATCATTGACTACTCTAGAGATCTATCGCATCGAAGCTCTCTTAGCCCAGAGTACAGAGACGAAGCGAAGAAACGGTTACTTGACAGAGATTTTCAAACAAAAAGTCAGAATTGAATTGATGGCTGATCATTACCTGTGAAAAAAACAAAACAAAAGAGGATACCTGGGAACTTTATTACCTTTTGAACAACAGTTCGTACACTGCTTCTTGGAATCCTGTCGTGTGTGCTAAAGATGAATTACCTCATCGCAAACCTTAAGACCATCAAGCTTATGTCATCAACACGAACGAAAGTCATCTCCCAGGAACCCACTGGATAGCCGTCTACTTCCCTAAAGAGGATTGTGTGGAGTATTTTGATTCGTATGGATTACCCCCTTTGGAAGACGACTTCATCGACTTCATGAGAAGAAATGCCCAGACGACACGATTCAATAATGCGAAATTACAAGGCACAGATCCCATGGTGTGTGGACAATATTGTGTATATTTTCTTTATCAACTCAGTCTTGGATATCCTTTAGAACATTTAGTGACATATTTTGATCGTAACTCTTCTAGAAACGATGAGAAAGTAGATCGATGGTTTTGTGACCATTATGGCTATCTTTTGTCTTTAGCTAGGAAACGTAGTGTACATCAAAGGCCCAATGACTTCCATCAGTGGAAATTTCACTTGATTTCACAACGTTGTCAACCTTGTGAAAAAAAGTTTGATGTCATTGTTAATTGATAGTGGTTAATTGTTTGTTGAATAAAAAAGTTGTGTTTTGAAAAAATGTGTTTGTCGTTTGTTTTCAAAAAATTGTGAATATATGCTCTTTGACTTCTCTCTATCCCTCACCATGACATTAGCTATCATAACGTTTCGACTCAACAAAAACCCTAATAGGGATATTTTCTATAGCGTTCGCGTTTGAACCATATAAAGCGGGTCGGTCTCCAGTCTGGCCATCCATGGTTGACTCATCTACCTATGAACATGTCTTCCAGACTAGCTAAGCTGAACGAAGCTTACGTGAATTTACATCATCTCAGGCTAAACCTGATACCAAAGCCTGAAGAGATAGAGAATGTCAGGATGTTATCAATAGCCCAAGACCTGGTAGAAGAGGTTTTCAGAGAGGAAATCAAGAAAGAACAAGAAGAATGGACAGAGAAGTACAGACTTCACAAGCAGAGAGAACAGCAGCAGCAGCAACAGCAGCAGCAGGAACCAGACAGAGGTTTTGTTAACTGCCGTGTGGACACCAAACAGTTCTCCTTCTCTTTCCGCAGAAGCAGGCCATATCGTGTAGGAAAGCCTGCCGCCAGACGGGGAGGTAATCTTAGTAAAAAGATTGCAATCACTCCCCGTCAACAAGAACAGCCCTTTTCAGGGCTACCCCCAATAGAAAAGACATACTAATTCAATTGTCAAAAAAATCTGTGTTTTTTTTTAAAAAAATAGAAGTGTGTCTATAAGCACTTCGTTTCTTATGTCAGTAAAAATCTACACATCGTTTCTCTGTCTTGTCGAATAGTGAATGTCTGTGTTTGTAAGTAAAAAAGTCAACGTGAGTGTTTCTTTTAGGTCCGCGCGCTTGATGTGATGGTACGTTTTGGTGCCAGGGGATGTTTACCTTCACGTCCGTGCTCGACGGATATAACGCGGAGCGATCGTCAGTCTGGCTACCTATCGTTGACCTGTTAACTTCGAAGAAGATGAGCAGTCACAAAACTGTTAGAACTTCAGATGCACCTGGAGTATGCCAGACGCCCCCTGGACGAACTGGCCATGGAGGCTATTGCAGAAGAAGACAGGATAGAGGAGGTGGAAGAGAAGAAAGAGAAAGAAGAGGATAAGGAAAAGAAGCGAGGGATCCTGCCTCACCTCATACTAAGACCTGTGTGGAGGTCAAACCTGAGGTGAGGACGCCTCCACAGCCAGTACGAGTTCAGCTACAACCAGTACTGCCACCTCAACCACAGCCACAGCCACAGCCACAACAACAACAACATCCTCGACTCTGGCATAGAAGACAGGGGGAACAACAAGTGTTCACTATCCCACAAACAGAGGAGTGGGATAGTGAAACCACTCAACCTCCCTCTGCATTCCCAAGAGAAAGATTGAATTGGGAGCAGGACTAGAGCAGATGTTGTGTCTGTGGGGCTAGACCTGGGAGGTGTCACCATTAGCCAGGTGCATCTAAAGTTGGAAAGGAAAACAGCCCTTCTCAGGGCTAACCAGATCTCTAGAAAAAGGAGACTATTCAAGTTGCCAATTTGTGTGAACGTAGAGTAGTGTGACTGTAAACACTCACTCGTTTACTGATGTGTGAGTGTGTGTGTGTTTTGCGTTTGCGTACGTTTGTGTGGATTGTAGAGTGTGTTTTATGCGTTCGCGTCCCGTTTGTGTGGATAGTAGAGTGTTTTTTTCTTTTCTTCCCGTCTGTGTGGATAGTATAGTGTGTGTGTGTTTTATGTGTTCGCGTCCGTTTGTGTGGATAGTATAGTGTTTATGTTTTATACGTTCGCGTCCGTTTGTGTGGATAGTAGAGTGTGTTTTTTCTTCTCTTCCCGTCTGTGTGGATAATATATAATATGTGAAGTCAGTATAAAGGATGTTTTCCTTCACGTCCGTGCTTCACGTATATAACTCGGAGCGGTCGTCAGTCTGACTACCCAACGTTGACTAGGCAACACAACATGGATTTATTTAATCAATTGAAAGATAGTTGTTATTGGATGGTAGATGCATCCTACGTGGTGAAAAGGCTAGAAATGGAATGGAGCTATCCAGTCACGAAAAACTTCGTGACCAGTCAAGTCACTAACCTCAGAGTAGCCAGGGATCTGGTGAAAGGTATGATAGAAGAGGAAGTGGAGAAATTAAGAGGCTTCATCGAGCCTAAGTATGTGAAAGTGGGGACATTGAAGGAGGCCGTTGATCATGTCATCCAAGTGAGGTGCTTTTCACAAGACATAGCGATTTACACAGAGTGGTCTTTTGTCGAGTGGGGCTTACAACAATTAAAGAAAGCAGAAGAAATGATGAGAAGGGTGCTGGAAGAGGAGGTAAAGAAGATCAAAAATATCTGGGCAAAAGAGAGAAAGGAGAAAGAAAACAGAAAGAGAAAAGAGGAGTTTGATAGACTGAACAACAACTGGATCAAGGTGCAGGAAAAATTTAGATCTATGGGACATCCTGACTGGATGCCAGAGAAGGAAAAGAAAAAGAAGAAAGGAATCAGAAAGAAAGTGAGGAGCTGGTGGAAGAAGTGGAGAAAATAAAGGAAGAACCCAAAGGCCCTTTTCAGGGCCACTTTCATATGCCTCGAAAAGATTTATTCTTTCTTGCCTATATGTTATATATGTGTTATATATGTCTCTGTCTCTCTTGTATTTGTCCCTGCCTAGAGTAGCTGCGCGTATTCAGGTCAGCCACTTGCAACATTGTTGCAAGCGTCCAGTACCATGACGTCATCCCCTGTTCCATTCCTATTGTCGCTATACAGGCCCACTATTTTTGTCTCTATATAGGCCCAGGGGATTTTTTTTGTCTCCATATTCCCGGGGGGGGGGGGCTGTAATGTATTTTCCCATTGTCTCTATATCGGCCCCCTTCTCTACTATCATACTTCAAAATTGTCCACAGTTTTCCACGGTTCTAACTAGTGTGCATGTCTGTCTATCTATCATATTTCATACATACAGGGTTTTATATCGTTCCGTTGTATTCATACTTATAAAGGATGCCACGGCAACAGAAACTCTAATGTGAAAGTTCCACAGGGTTATATAGTGCCCCATATATAATGCTGAATTTCCATACATTCTCATACCGACCCAAACCCAGTGTCAGATACCCACAGGACCCCATAATACATCGACCCTTTTTAACATAGGTTTCCATAGGATTCCATACCCATGAAATACTCATGTTCCATTCCTGTAAGGATCCGTATCGTCCCATAACGTTACATTTCCACAGGATTCCCAATGTCAAGTTCCCATAAGGGCCATATTGTGTCATCCTTTTTAAAAGTTAATAGCTACTGTTCAGTTCAATAGGGTCTTTAGCCCCCGGCGGCCAAGTGATCTAAAGCGCTTGCCTTTACTGATCACTGCCATCTTACCTCTGTCCGCGTGGGTTTTGAGTCTCTGGCTCTAGCAATGTGGGTATGGTGAAAAGGTTGCCAATTGTTTCCGTGGATCGGTGGTTCTTACCATGGGTTTTTCCTGGTTCTTCCTCCGCCAATTATTCTGGCTGCCTTGTATAGCCTATCTTGCGCTGAGAAATGGCGTTAAACACAAAAAGAACAACATCAACAAAAACAATGGTGTCTCGCAGTCCGTTTTAATTGTTACACCATTCTGTCCCCTTCAACTACTCTCTTCTGACTAGAAATATGGTTCGAAATAGACCACCACTAACATGGATCAGCTGAATTCTCAACATTAGTTATTTTCTTTTCTAACATAAGTAAACATACACCAGTACAACGAATTAAGAATGAACCGGTTTCTGGTCACAGTGTTCAAACAACCTACCTGTTGTTGCGATAAAGTGTTAGTTACACTTGCAGGGGCGGAATATCGGGGGGGGGTAAACAAAAATACATGGTGTCTGTAGGATCGAACGGGGAGGGGGGGAGCAGGTACACGGGACGAAACCCACAGAAGCTCATGCATTGTACGCATTTTCAGGGGCATGATTGGAACCACCTAAATGTAACGAAAACGTACTCTAGATAACCTCACGGTTGATTCGCGCTCATTTAGACGGGTGGCCGAGTGGTCTAAAGCGTTGACCGTTACGGATCACTGCCATCTCACCTCTGTCTGCGTGAGTTCGAGTCTAGGCTCGGCTAACGTGGGTACGTGAGAAAGCCTGCCAGTAGCTTCTCGTGGGTCGGTGGTTCTTCCCGGGAATTTTCCAGGGTTCTTCCTCCACCATTAATACTGGCCGCCATGTATAGCCTATCTTGTGCTGAAAAATGGCGTTAAACCCTATAACAACAACAACAACATTTGGACGGATGTCTCAAGCCTCAACACAAACAAACACATACATAAACATGCACGCGCGCGCACGACCCTGGCTTGAGGTCATTACGCACACCTGGACTATTTATATACCTCCTTAAGTTGCACTATCTCATTCAAAAAATATGGTAGTGGACATAACATAACTTAATTTGAATAACTACCCGATTGGCATAGCCTTTACAATTTGCAGTTTTCTTGTAAATCTATTAAGGTTTTGCTTTTTTAAAATATAAAATGCTTTTACCTATAGGAAAGTAAGTCATTGAAAGTTTTTCCAAGTATATCATGAGGTAGACCGATAAATCAGCCCTTCACCCGTGATGATGTTGATTTTCCGGTGAGGGGGTGATATCACCTATTCATTAAAAGCTGCAATTATCTGCATTCAGATTTGGCTGCACACATCGGTGTACATTTTATACACTTACCGGTATTTCTCGTGGCTGTGCAGCTACCGTGTAGAGTTCTTTTGGTGACATGTACATTATATTTCCGGAGTATATTATATGTTTGGTGACTTGTAAATCCACCTTGCAATTTTGAATTTCGCGCCTGATATGGCTGTTACCAATTACCGGTATGTGTCTAAAGTGGACGCAGGTTTGTTCCGGAAAGATTTGCATGCAGCAATATGCACATTTAATGAACAGGTCACATCAGACCTATATATCGTCCATCAGTATCAACACAGATTTGAGGGGTTGATTTATCGGACTAATCATGAGGTACATAATTGTATCTGTGTTTGCATATGTGAGTGTGCGTGTGTCTGTGTCTGTGTGTGTGTGTGTGTGTGTGTGTGTGTGTGTGAGAGAGAGAGAGAGAGAGAGAGAGAGAGAGAGAGAGAGAGAGAGAGAGAGAGAGAGAGAAAGAGAGAGAGAGAACGCCGTGTTACAGTGTTAGAAAAGATGCAAACGAACACAGTTTAGTTACCAGTGGAACCACATTGCCAGTGTCTGCATACACATTACAAAAGGAAATACAAATAACAACAAGAGACCCCGATTTATCGAGCTCGCATTTCATTTAGTTTCAAATTAACCAAAATAAAAACACTAGCATTGACCTTAATCTAGCATTTTTAACACTGACCTTAATATATGATACAAACGGACAAACGGACTGACACGCATTTGTTAGTATAAGCCAAGGCTGGGTAAAAAAAAAAAATTAAAAGAAAACCGAATATTTGTGCCAGTTATTATACCGAAATCTTCAACCTATGAAAGACATGTAAATTAAGTATAATATTAAAATTATAATGTTCATTAACATACTTTGTTTTGATTTAAGTTATACTTGATAAGTTCATTAAATGTCACGACTGTCGGTAATGCACTTGGAAAGAAAACCAACGAACAACTAGAGAGGTTAATATATCTTGCGAAGATTCGGCAAAGCTTCTTGGAGTCATTTTGGACTTTAGGCTAAACTTTAATCAGCAAGTCACTGAAATTCTTCAGAAAGCATCTAAATATTTAAATGTGCTTAAACGAATTGGATAATACCTTACAACCGAAGGAAGACTGGCTGTGTATCACTCTTTCATCATGGCCATCCTCAATTTCTGTCAACTAACCTGGCATTTAGCAGCCTCACTAATATGAAGAAACTTTAAAAAGTCCACGCAAGAGCTGAGATTTGTCTTCAGTGATTTCAAGAAACCGTACTCTAAACATCTTGGATTGGTAAATGTATAAACTCTCCACATCCGAAGGACGAAAAAAATAAAATCCTACTCTTTTAGGTATGTAAAGACTGTGGAGATCCCAAAAGTAAGAACATCCAAGGTATGGACTACAATCTTTTATGTATGCGGCAGCAAAATTATGAAATTCTGTCCCCAGTAGTTGACGAACACGCACATATTTTAACAGTTTTAAATCCCTATTACAGACCTACTCTGGGAGCTTGCTGTGTAAATGCTCTATATATAAACACAAGAAAACAACTTGCTGCTGCTACCTTAATTGGATGCATGCTTAGCATTTTAGATTCTATTTTTTTTTCTTCACATATGCTTGTAGCTATTTTATTGCCCTGAATGTTCTATATGTTGTAGCTATTGATTGCATTTTCCTCCCTTCTAGAAAATATATTTTTTTAATTATACGCTTTTCATGCATTGACATTTATCTCATATGTGTGCTTAGTACGTTTTGCATAGCCCGTCCTTGTCCTTGCATATTTAAAATATGTATGCATGTAAATGACATCTTAAGGATTATTGGCCAGCCTTTATTTTAACCAGAATATTTTAACACTGCATGTAAGAGTAGAGTATATTATATTCGTCTAAACCGACTTCTGAATTTTAATTAGATATTATAAACTGAGGGAGGGGAATATCTCTAGTGTCTATTGGCCATCCATTACGCAAATGCATTTTTTACACTACATGTAGTTGATGAGAGTATCCCCCCCCTCCACCCACACCCCTCATTATGAGCATAAGTACTCTGTGTCTGATTGCTGAATTAAATTGTTATATACCATTGTTTACAGTCAGTAAAATAGCTCCAAGGAGCTTAAGTTTCTTATTAGGTAATGCAATTCTTACTTTAAATAAAATTTGTATATTTCTAAGTCATTCTCGCTGACCGTTGACGAACTTCTTTTAAAAGCCCATTCCATATCTACAATAATGGGTGAGGCGAAACTTCTTTTTATAAACAATAAAGACTCATGTGCGAGTATGCTCCAGAGGAACCCAGCATATTATTAGAAGCTAATCAGCTATTTGTTTATTTCGATCTATTTGCGTTTTGTTTCCGTGTGATGTGCTGAATAATTTACACACACACACACACACACACACACACACACACACACACACACACACACACACACACACACACTTCATTCAATTTTAACATCAATAATAAATTTGAATTTTTTCTGGTGCCCCTGCTGGTCTCGTGCCCAAAGACGAACTTAAGTGTGCTTATTGGGTAACCCTGCACGGTGTGTGTGTGTGTGTGTGTGTGTGTGTGTGTGTGTGTGTGTTTAGTATTGTCATATGTCATTTTGATACCGCTCGTACCTGACCTTGCATAATTCACATATTTCTTTTTCAAACTAGAGCTGGAATATGTTTCGTTGAAAGTGTGGGTGTGAGTGAGGATGTGTGTGTGTGTGTGTGTGTGTGTGTGTGTGTGTGTGTGTGTGAGAGAGAGAGAGAGAGAGAGAGAGAGAGAGAGAGATTTAAAGGGGGAAATAACTCGTACTCTGACGGGAAATAACTCATACACGGACGAGTAATCTTCACCGCAAAGGAAGCGGAGTACCGGTCAGCATTGTAATATAGCGACACGAAGCAGAATGGCTCAGGCAAGTCGCGTTTTCTGCAGAAATTTTAGCAGCTCCTCGTCTAGGTTCGGAAACCTCAAACATGTAACAGTCATTGGCGCAGGTCTGATGGGTGCTGGCATTGCACAGGTTTGCATTTAAGTTTAGTTTTTCAAAGCTGAGATGAATTCTTTGCAAGGCACTTGACAGAGGTCAAAATCTGTAACGCGAAGATACACAGATCTTTGGACCTCTCATATGCATAAACACGCAGACATGCGTATATGCCTGCTATATACATCTTACAGACAAATTTAACTACTTCAAGTTTAGCAATTTGAAATAAACTGATATCGCGAAGTCATGCAAGTCATGTATGCTCATATTAAATTAAATATAAATTGCGGTTTTAAAATATAATACTAATTTTGCTTAACCAAAGTCTATTCAGTTCTGATTATTGAATGACATGCACCTTAACTGTTATCAAGAAACTTCCAGACAAAAATTATCGATCACTATGGACTTTTACAACGGTGACCATACACTATGGTAAAAGTCATACAGGTCATGTATACACATTTTCACATCTTAAATATAAATTGTTGTTTTAAAATTTAATATTAATTTTTTTTTAACAAAAGTATATTTAATGCTGATTATTGAATGCTCTGCACCTTAAATGTCATCAAGAAACTCCCATACAAAAATTATTGATCACTCTGGACTTTTACAACGATGGCAAGGTACTAAAATGAGTTAAGAAAGAGTGAGTTGAGTCTGTTCATCACAGTATAGGGTAGTTGGAATTTGTTTATTAACATGCGTAGCTTTCATTGTGATGGATTGTACTGGATGACACCTTTGGTTGATCTTGTCCAAAAACATATACCTACTTTAGCATCGATTTTGCCATGTGTAATTCTTGGGTAATGTAAATAATGATCCTCCAACAGATTATGGATGTATGAGGATCCAAATAAAATTGAATAATTGCCATTTAAAGGTATGTAAAATCAAATTCTGAAAAATACACCCATTACTGAAATAGTCCGTATTGAATGCCTACATGGAACAGACAAGGACATCAGACATCAGAGCCAGAATCCACAAAGCATGTCACTCCTTCGCCATGCTCAAACCAATCTGGACCAGCAGGAAACTCAGCCTCAACACCAAGATACGCATGTACAATACCAATGTGAAGACAGTGTTGCTCTACGGCTCTGAGTCATGGAAACGAACAAAGGCGCTGGACCAGAAGCTCCAAGTCTTCATCAACAAGTGCTTAAGACGGATCCTTTGCATCTGGTGGCCTGAGAAAGTGTCCAATGAAGAACTCTGGAAAAGGACAAAGCAAGAGCTGATCACTGTAACCATCTCTAGAAGGAAATGGCGATGGGTGGGCCACACTTGGAGAAAAGGCAGCAGTAGCATCGCGAAGCACGCCCTAGAGTGGAATCCCCAAGGAAAGAGAAATAGAGGACGCCCTGCCAACACATGGAGAAGAACACTCGATGCCGAGCTGAAAACCATGAAACTATCGTGGGGAGAAGCAAAGAAAGTGGCACAGGACAGGGACCGATGGAGGGCAGCGGTGGACGCCCTATGTGCCAACTAGGCACGAAGAGGATTAAAGTAAAGTAAAGAATGCCTACATGACCTATACAACTTTTACTAGATGACAGCACTCACAGTGTGTTCATATATGCATTGATGCCTAAAATGCCAGTGTCAATAAAGTACAAGTCATACAGGTCATGTAAGCATTCAGTAGCAACTGTTTCAGTAATAGGTGTCATTGTTTTTAGAATTTGATTTCACATACTTTTAAATGGCAAATGTTCACTTTGTTTGGATCCTCATACATCAGTATTCCTTTGGAAGGGCACCGATCTGGTGGCCTAGTGGTTAGAGTGTCTGCCTCAGATGCGGGAGGTCATGGGTTCGATCCCCGGCCAAGTCATACCAAAGACTTTTAAAAAATGGTACTAACAGCTGCCTCGCTTGGCGCTCAGCATTAAAAGGTTAGTGTTAGGACTGGTTGGCCTGGTGTCAGGATAATGTAACTGGGTGGAACATCGTACTACATGTCTGCGGTATGATGCCCCATTGCAAGATATCACTATAAACTGCCACACTGCAGACATCGTAGCAATATGACTGAGAAATTTTGAAAGCTACGTTAAAAATCCAAATCACACACACACACACCTTTGGAAGGGCCTTCTTTACACGCCCCAAGAAATGCATACTGGTTCAGCAAAAGCAATTTTTAAGTATGTGGACATCTTTGGACAAGGTCAGCCTAAAGGTGATCCAGTACAAACAGTCCAAATTGAATACTGCGTGCCCTGTCGTCATAATTAAAGCTGCGCATGTTGAAAAAAGTTTCGTATTGCATCATTACTTGTTATGCTACATCTGACATCCTCTTTTCCTGACCCAGTCAAGTACCTGGCCACCATTGTTGAAGTCCATAGCAATCGATAATTTTCATTTCAGGAACTTTTTAATGACATTTAAGGTGCAGAGTATTCACTTAAATGGATTTTGGTCAAACTGTATTTCTATTCAATTTTAATGCAGTTTATATTTAATTTTATTTGAGTACATGTGTATGCATAACCACATTGATGTGTAATTTAGTGCAATGCAGTACATGTGACACCAACTATTTTTTCAGTAGTTGAAATGGATTTGAATGTCTGTATATAATTTATTTTCCAGTACCCAGTGGCATTATGATTTAAGCACTGTAGTCTGAAACTCTGAGGGGTGCAGAAAACAAATTCTTTATTGACTTCAAGACTTACCATTGTTATTTTCAACCCAGTGAAATGGAAACCGTAGATGCAGCTTTTAACCAAGTTAACGTATGTGAAATTTGACTAGCCTTAATGTATAGGAGCACTTAAGAATTCACAAGTAACCAGTGTGTCAAAATGTTTAGCCTGTAGGTATTTTTATGGGCAAAGGATGCCTACATTTTTCTGGAAAAGAATAATCTTAGGAATAAAATAATCAAATGTATTTTTTCACTAAATTACAGTTCAATATTATGGTGTCAAACTAAAGCAAAAGCATGACTGTTAATTGCATATACATATATAGTATAATGCAAATTGGTATGTAAGAGCTTCTGTATATTTTACTGAGTTCACCATTGAACACAATGATGCATAATGTTGTTGCATAATTAATTTAACACATGTACGTGGTCTTCTTTACATCCATGTAAAATGTTGCTTTAAATTTAAACTTTTGGAGATGAGATAAATTGATTCCTTAAGAATTTGGGTTTCATTTGAGAGTGTCTTTGTCAAATTGAAATTTGACACATTTTAATTTCTGATTTAATTTTTTCATGGTAAAAACATAAATTGTAGCAGATGAAATGACCTAATTACAGGCAAGTTCTATCTTGCATAGGCAAGAAATGCTGTTTCAGTAGCTCTTAATATGATAGCAAGATGCAGAAATAAATATAATACACTTGGTTGTCACACCTGTACTTGCAAATCAAATATAATTTTGGGATCTGGGAGGAGGAAGGTTTAACTGAACTTGAAAAAAGCACAGCTGCCATGGAGAGTTGATCAAGAACCACTCCCACACGAGTCAGGCACACATAACACAAGATATAAACTTTCTGACCAGTTTATATGAACTGTTTGTCGTCCTTAGTACATTTGCAGTTACTCCTTCCCTCATAAAGTCACCAAATATCATGCCAATCCAATTAAGGTGTGTTAGCATCAGAAACTGTTTTTAAAACATGCACAGTATTATGATCATAACAGTGAAAAATAAAATAGATGAAATATAAAAGACGCTAATATATCAACACATTATTCTCTATTTCCCCAATTTTTATAACTTGACTGATTTAGCTTTGAATTTAAATAAAA
Source organism: Megalonaias nervosa (assembly GCA_016617855.1). NCBI lineage: Eukaryota > Metazoa > Mollusca > Bivalvia > Unionida > Unionidae > Megalonaias > Megalonaias nervosa. The sequence continues at coordinate 63,807 of JAECUM010003974.1, read as the reverse complement.
GATATTGTTTGTTTCTTCACCTTCCCATATATTTTGATCGCTATAATTTACTTTACAGTTAAAGTCTTTTAGGCAAAGTCCTTATAGGCTAATTGTCATAAGGTAATTGAACGTCCTCTATGTCAGCTTGTTCCTTAACTTGATATGGTTCATTGTACAAAATGACCTTTCACAGCCTGAAACAAATGGAACATACAGAGAATTAATATTCAGGGGAGGTAACAACACTTATTAAAATGGTCTTTTAGAATTCAAACCCTGGGCCTCTCATACCAAAAGTCAGAATTGCATAATCTTATACTAGAAATGCCAGATCAGTTGGACTGATAAGTAAGTGACCCTACTTACCTCAGCTGTTATAAACTAATAAATGAATACTGTTCAATGTTCATAATGGGCCTATATAATGATTAATATCAACAGGGTCACACACATTTCAAAATCAGATAGTTTATTAGCATGGCTTGAGGTCATTAGCCTGAAGAAGGCATTTTAATATGAAATTGTTTGCTTCCAGACAACCCATTTTTTCTTTGTTATAAGTCATTAATACTTATTTTCCTTTGCGAAGTTCATGACATGTTACATTTGTAAACATTATGGAACAAGTCATTATAACAACTAATATTGCATATGGTTACCTGAATTCATCATTTGGTGGCCCGTCTCCAGGTGTCTGAACTCTGGGTACAAGATTTGTTGGATGCTGATGTTATTAACCATTTTGTATGTGATAAACCATTGAACATGATACATTGAAATTTTACAAATACCACAATATTATTGCTTACTTGTCAAGTCCAACTGCAAACTGCACAGACCCAGATCTTCCATCGCCTAATGCGCCAGCAGATCTGGGCCTGTGCAGTTTGTAAGGAGTAATCAGTAGAACAAGCAACATGGACCCTGATCTGCTGATGCTTTATGCGATAGTAGGTCAGGGTTTGTTTGAGTGAGTATAGACTGTGACTGAATCATAATGCATTTTATAGGTGATCTGCTCAAATAAAAAAGTATAATTTCTTCACTGTATTCAAGTTCAAGCATGTATTTTTTATCTAGGTTTTGCAGTAACTAAGATAAAATTGGGATAAATCCTGTCATGAAGAATCCCATAAGGTTTAAGTATACCTGATAATGCTTGTTTGTTATTTTATTTTGTAGGCCTTTGATCTTAAATGTTTATTGCAAAGGGGTTGGTACTGGACGAGCCAATTTCAGTCCAATCACAAAAATTCGCCTTTTTTCTGTGAATGCTCATCGGGCCTTGTTTTGGGCAAATTTATGAAAATTTTGTCAGATTTATGAATGGCTGCAACATAATCCTTCAAAGTTGTGTTTTCCTGACATGTCGTTACTTTCAGTTAGGGGTGAAATGATTAATCGGGTATACTGATATAATATATTTTTCCCGTATTGATACTCATATCGATACAAAATGTAAACAGTAGTTACAAGATGATACTTGCAACTTACTTTAATCTTGCGCAGACATGAATAATTATTAATCATTTGTCTCTTTATTCTTTGAACTGAGAATTCATCTGGAGCAACTGTCATAGGTACATGCATTTATTCATGTCAGTAACAAAGCAAAACTATGAGACCAGCCCAGCTTCTTTAAATTAGCAAACACAAGGTGACTAACTCATGTGGTTTGAAATCTGCCTAGTCTGAGTTTCCTCTGACCCTTGCCACCCCATTTTTGATATTTCGACATTTATGTTGGGGCGTACCCTCTGACCCTTGCCACCCCATTTTTGACATTTGGACATTTATGTTGGTACCCTTGCCACCCCATTTTTGATATTTGGGCATTTATGTTGGGGTGTAGGTACACCCCAACATAAATGTCCAAATATCAAAAATGGGGTGGCAAGGGTCAGAGGAAACTCGGACTAGCCTCCCCCCTTTGCCAATTCCATGCTGATTAGTTTATCCCATCAGTATGATCATCTACTGATAAAACAAGTCAGCTTAAAGAAGACATTTCCGATTTGTTCACCGTGTACAGTATGATTTAAGTCCTTTACTGATCATTTGGCTATTATATGATCTGTATAGGACTTAAACCATACATGGAGAACAAGTTTGGAATATCTCTTTTATGCTTGTGTGTGTATATATATATATATATATATATATATATATATAAAATCAGCAAATGAACATGCAGACAGGATAAGAAGAAAATGAGCACAGAATCCCAATGCAAGTGTTTTAAATGCTGATAACTTTTGCATGATATTCTCTGATCAACTACATATCTGAAAATTTTTAAATTGTTAGTCAAAAAATGGTCATACAGTACCTACCCTATTGAGGAACAGGTGGAAAAAATGATGGAAGGCCAGTTTGAGGTACTTATGAACTGATAGTAAGGCAGCAATGTTTACCAAACTTTTAAAATGTGCACATGGTTTATAGCAACCAAAATGATGCCATTTAATAGAAACAATTCAAAACTCACCCTTGCTGCAGCTACCCATTAGGCTTACTGAATGGCAAATTGATTATTTCAATGTACATGCTATACTATGCTCAACTTGTGATGATTTCATTGCTATATGTCTTTACCTTATATTATGACAGGATTCAGTATATAAGATATGTCTTTGTTGAATGTATCTGACAGTTTAGGTAAAACATCCCTAGGATCATCATGATATTGATTCCTACTGCTGCGTACATGTACATGATGGACAAAAAATAGATAATTCAACCCAATGTGCTGTGTGGACATGCACATGTGATGTTTGTGTCAATCTACAGTGACTAAGAAACTGTATGCAAACTTTAAAACTTAAGACAATGTTTATTTAAAATAAAATATGACTGCCTGTAAGCAAAGATTCTGTTAACAAACATGTTTTTTAAAGGTAAATGATGTTGTTTAAAAAGTTTTATCATCAACACCAATAAATCAACAGTATGTGGCATATTGTAATATCTACACAATCAATTCATGTAAACACTGGCCTTTTCCTCGATCAGCAACATTAAATGTGGAATTCATGTATGCGTTAAGAAAATAATTAACAGAAAAATCATGCTAAGCAGTCCTCTTAAACAAAGATAGACTGACAATCACATGTTATCTGAATTTCAGGTTGCTGCTTCCACTGGCCATCATGTTGTCATGGTGGACCAAACAGATGACATTCTCTCCAAGTCCAAGGCCAACATTGAGAAGAGTCTACAGAGGGTGGTCAAGAAAAAATTTGCTGATAATCCAAAGGTAAAGTCTACTAAAAAAATAAGGTTTTTTTGCAAGACATAATGTTGGCAGGTTATTGATTATTAAACAAAAATGATTCATTAGCATAAATGTACTAATGATCATGAAATTATATCAATTCCCAACACTAGAGAGAAGGGAGTTTTCCAGCTTGCATTATTGAATGGAATTTTATTGTTAGTGATGTTAAAGAGAGAGAGAGAGAGAGGGGAAAAAAAAGTCTTGAGTTTACAAAGGTAGATAACTCTTATATTTTCTGGATAATTCAGAAGATTGTACAATCAACTTTCTGACAGTTTCAGTACCTTATAATATTGATTGGAGATTGTACAGTTACTTCTGCAATTCCATTACTTGCAGTATTGCATAGAATAAGGTATAGTCACATTTATGACAATTTCAGTGCTTGCAGTATTGCACAGAAGACTTACAGTGTTTGGTATTTTGCTTAGAAGACAGGACAGTCACATGTATGACAATTTCAGTGCTTGCAATATTACACAGAAGACTGTACAGTGTTTGGTATTTTGCTTAGAAGACTGTACAGTCACATGTATGACAATTTCAGTGCTTGCAATATTGCATAGAAGACTGTACAGTGTTTGGTATTTTGCCTAAAAGACTGTACAGTCACATGTATGATAATTTCAATGCTTGCAACATTGCTTAGAAGACTACAGTGTTTGGTATTTTGCTTAGAAGACTGTACAGTCACATGTATGACAATTTCAGTGCTTGCAATATTGCTTAGAAGACTGTACAATCACCATTCATGTGATGATAGCATTCATGATATTTTGATTCATTTTTGCCAATAAAAAAAGTCTTAATGTGATGAAAATCTAGACAGAAGAGATTTATTTCCATTAATGTCTACAGTGTACATGAATACTCCGTTACTGCCTGCAGGCTGGTGAGACATTTATTGCTGAAGTGATGGGTAGACTAACCACAAAGACGGATGCTGCAGCAGCAGTTAAAAATACGGATCTCGTGATTGAAGCCATAGTGGAAAATCTTGAGGTCAAGAAAAAGCTTTTCTCATCACTGGACAAGGCAGCTCCAAAGTAGGTATATTGTGGATCATAATATATTTAAGCCATGAAATTTTAATGTATTAACTATACAAAATAAATTTAATCTAATCAGTGATCATTTTGTTGACTTCTTATAGCATTAGGAGTATGCTTTAGTTTTTGTAAGTTGTAAGATCAACATAAACTTCACATATCTTAACCTCTAAAGTTGAGCATCTTCACTAGCCAAGGTTCATTTATGTTAACCCTATCTACACCTTGGTGGATCGAGCAGATATTTCTGTGCTTCGGGTATATGAATTTTGTTGGATGCAGCGGCAAGCTACCGCATCCAATCAAAATTAAGTTGTTCAAATCTGAACACTGTTCCTACATGATCGAAGCAAGGGGAGCATATAACTTCAATGGACACATTAATAAGCAAATACACCTGTAATTGCTTCTCTCTGGTTCTTAGTCATACTTTTGATGTTAAACTTACCAAGTATCCTTTTGAAGTCAATTTCCTCCACAATTTTCAGCCAATATTCAGTATACTGCTGTTAGATGCTATTAGTTAGTATTACATACCAAGGGAGGCAGCTCCTGAAATCCAACAGATGTAGTTAGGACAAAGCACTAAAATATCTGCTTGATCCACTGAAGCGTAGATAGGGTTAACATATCAGAACCTTGTCTGGCGAAGATGAAGCTAGGGATCAGAGTATTATGAAAATGATTAAAGTATTCGGAGAAGCCAAACTTTCAAAACAATATATTTATCTCTAATGCTTAGTGTAATCACAAGCTTTATCACATATACAGACTACAAGGAGTCCATGTTCTGATAAAATTGTATCCCTTTCTTATGTTCAAGACATGCTGGATATATATCAGGGAGTGACTTGATCATCATACAGAAATTGCTTAATTTATCCATTTGCTTGGAAATCTAGCATTGGCAAGATATCAATCATAGAAACCAGAAAACTATCGTTCAGTGTTATTACTGTTTGAGAGGTAATCTTATTTTACATCAACTTTTTACAGTAACTGTGCTATTATTAGTTACATGTGTTTCTTATCAATGGGTATGGTTTTATTTCCTGCTGATCCTTACATAATGGGACAATTTTTTTTCTTTCTTATAGAAGATCTGTTAGATAAACAAGTGTTAATAGTGTTTAATGTTTTATATTATTTTTATGATGATGATGCAAGCATCTAAACTGAATTGAATGTAAAGCTGGCCATGCAGTGGAGTTTATGAAAATGTTTACAGTAACCCAGTTCAGTTGACACGGTGCATATGCCACTAAAAATATTTTGCATTCAAACAAAAATATATAAATTTTTTTATCACATTATAAGCACTGATGAGGCAAAGGATTGTTCCTGCCAGATCACAATGTGTTACGTGAAAAATGCAAAAAGAGTTACCTTTATTGATACTGCAATGTATGTCTGTTACCTGAAGCCTGTTGAATGTCAAACAGTCATGATTTGCATACTTTCAAGTATGATAATGAAGGAAAACTATCACCACTGGACAGTTTGTGCTTAATTAATTGTCATGGAGGCTACTAAAGATAAAGACAGTCAGAGATAAACAACCAACATTCCACAGATTACTTAATTGTTTTACAATAACTAGGGTGATTTTGTGTTTGATAGTCATTTGAACACTGCTGTGGGAGAGCCCATTAGGCAATTTGCATAATTCAGATTCCCAAGTTCAACAACCTAATTCCTTTCAAGTTAGGTATAAAGGAGATGGCTTTTCATGAATAAAAGTTATACACTTTATTTCAAATAATTGGCTAGTTCTTGATTAGTGACAAAGTTTCTTTGAAGTTGGATTTTAGAGTCCGTACATACAATGCAAAACATGATTGTTTTGGTAATTGGAATGAAAATGTAAAGAGCAGTGTCATTGTGGGAGTGTGATTCATTTTTTAAGGTAAAATGTCAAAACATAGCTGTAATAGGAGATAAAATGAGCCATTTACGAAGTGAGCAGAAACTAGCAAAACTAAATTTTGGTAGTCTTTGTTGATAGAGTTTTGACTTTATGAAGTGCAGCAGCAAGTTGGAGCATTTTATGCATTGCACATCCTGCAAGCACCATAATAACAGCATTATGCAGTGTTGCAGAGGCAGAAGTTCATTTTCAGTGCTGTCATAAATTTATCAAGATCTTTGTGGAAGTATGAACAACAGTACTGTTCATTCAAATATGAACAGTATTAACATTCATCTTCAGATCCCTCTATGAGAGCAGCAAGGTCTGCATCTAAAGTAAAAGTCACACAGGTCATGCAGGCATTTAGCACCAGTTATTTCAGCAATGGGTCTCACTTTTTAGAATTTGATTCCATATACATTTAAATGGCAGTTATTCACTTTATTCGGGTCCCCATACATCCATATTCCTTTGGAAGGTCATTATTTACATGCCCAGAGAAGTACACAAGGCAGAATCAAAATTAAAGTACATGGACATTTTTGCATGAGATCAACCTAAAGGTGTGATCCAGTACAATCTGGATCGTGCTGTGTGATGTTACAATGAAAGCTATGCATGTTGATAAACAGATTCATACTACCATATATTGTTATGATTAGACCTGGTGTGCTCTTTTCTTGATCCAGTTTTGTACATGGCCACCATTGTCTGTGATTGATAATTTTCATCTGGAATTTTCTTTATAACAGTTAAAGTGCAGATCATTCAATAATCAGGATTGACTAGACTTTGGTTAAGCAAAAATTAGTATTATATTTTCAAACAACAATTTATATTTAATTTAAGGCTAGTATAGGCACATACGAGACTTGAATGACTTTTACTATAGTTAAGACTATTCCACTATTCAAGAAACTTGGTGTATTTTTAGAAAAATTTAATACGGATACTGATTATGTGAATGTGTGCACCGTATGTGTGATGATAATATATGACAATTCTTAAATGTACTAGTTATGTTTTGTTTGAAAATGTATTAAATGCTTTAGAGAAAATATACAGTTTATCTTTTATTCAGATTTAAATATCCAGTAAATTTGTATAGGATTTTATGAATAAATAACTAACTAACATTCTGTTTTACACAATGTTGTTTATTTGGGAAATGTGTGCTAAAACCCCACCACACACCAACTTTGGACCACAAAACACACTTTCTGAGTTTCAAAAAAAACCAACCCATCTCTGCCTTGAAAGTTGTTAGGTATGATCAGTGCAAGTGAGAGTGTCAGATAAAGCTTCTGTTTTCTTGCAAACAAATAAAAACCTGTCCAGCTTAGAGTTCGTAAAATATGGCCACCATAATATCTACGTGTTACATGCCAAATTCCATATTACTTCTCAGACATGGTGTTATTGTTACGTATATGTAATTTAATTGCTTGTGTGTTAGTTTTAAATTCTCTTTAATTTTATTTTTATTTCATTACGTTATTGTAATGATAACTTTATTCAATGGATTTGACTTTTTTTCGGAAGATTCAGTTTTCTGTTTTGACCTGATAACAACGCAGTTCAATTGCTACATTTTTATTTTTAGCTAACCTAGTTCTTGACCTTGGTTCCAATTTTGTAAACATTGAGGGAAAATGATTGGTCATTACCAAGGTCATGTTCAACCCACATGTTAGTCTGTTGTAAACAGTTTTATTTTTAAATTTATTTCCAGTGTGGGAATCTGATTCTTAGATAGGGCTATTCTAGCCTACGTGCAAATTGGCATTTTTTTTTCAGTGCTGTTCAAGTTAAGTGACCGTGTGAACCATCATGTGATCTAAAATCGCAGGTTAAAACAGACATTTTTTAGTGGATTTGATCAGTCGTAAATATATGCCTTCGGGCTCAAGATATTTGTCTTGTTGTTGCCATTTGAATTGATTTTTTTATTTAAAATAATTTATTCACCCTGGAAAATACTCTTCTTCATTGAAATTTTTGGACAAAGACATTCACTAAATTATTGGGAATTTACAAGCCGGAATTATATTCTTGGTGACTCGACAAGGAACTGTTGACACATCAACACAAACTGGTTATAGAGGATGTCATCGCCTTCCATATTGGAACTTCGTCGAGATTCGAACTTGGATTCAGTTAGAACTTTTAGTGATAAGGCTTATATTTTTTAATTCTAGGATTAATTTTTGGATTATATTCACAAACCATAAGTCCTATTTCATATTTTTACCTTGTTTTCTGGGGAAGTAAATTATTTTGTTAAATTTACAAATCTTGTTGACTTCACTCTTTTCTTTTGTTACTTTTGTACGAGCCTACACATAACAAAGGAAAATTGGGGTTCTCCGGGATATATGAATTTTGGCTAAAATATTTCAGAAAATTGTTTTTGAAATTTAAATTCCCCTAGTTTTTAAATCCCAAGTACTATTTCATATTTTGTTTGAAATTTTTAGTGGAATCAACAGGCTTTTTTTCACAATGTCATCAAAAGTGGAGACTTTTCTTTCTAGTCCTACTCAGGAGCAGTTGGATAGTTTGAAAAAAGATGAGTTGCTTGAACTTGCCAGAAAATATAATCTTTCTGAGGCAAAATCTTCCTTGATGAAGCAAGAAATTAAAAACATTTTGATCCAGGATTTGGTAGACAAGAATGTTTTTGATAAAAGTGTTTTGGGTTCACTCAGTAAGCCTGCATTAGACTCTGATATAAAAGTAAAGGAATTGAAATTAAAATACAAGATGGAATTAGAGTTAAGGAAGCTGGAACTTCAAAAAAGATAAAAGAGGAAAAACAAATGCAGTTACAATTTGAAAAAGAGGAGAGAGAAAAACAAATGCAACTACAATTGGAAAAGGAAAAAGAACAAATGCATTTACAGAAAGAACAAATGCAGTTACAATTGGAGAAAGAAAACGAACAAATGCATATACAAAAAGAAGAGAAACAAATGCAGTTGCAGTTTGAGAAAGAGGAGACAGAGAGACAGGAGAGGGAGAAAGATAAACAAATGCAATTAGAAGAAAGAGAGAAAGAAAAACAAATGCAATTAGAGTTACAGAAAGAACAAATGCACTTACAGATGCAAAAAGAGAAGGATGAAAGGCAATTTCAAATTAGAATGAAAGAAATGGAGCTGGCAAGTGAAAAGCACATTCCCACTTCACATACAAATTCAGGTTTTGATATTACAAGGAATTTTAGGCTAGTACCCCCTTTTAGTGAGAAAGAAGTAGACAAATATTTTCCTTATTTTGAAAAGTTCCTGAAAATTTGAAATGGCCAAGGGAGATTAGACAAAATTATTGCAGTGTGTACTTTATGGCAAAGCCTAAAATATCTTTGCATCCCTGTCAGTACAGCAAAGTTCTGACTATGATTTGGTTAAGGAATGCATCTTAAAGGGTTATGAGTTAATTACTGAGGTTTATCAGCAAAACTTCAGGAACTATCAAAAAGAAGCTGGACAAACTTATTTTGAATTTGCAAGAGAAAAAGAGCAGTCATTTAAGAGATGGTGCTTAGCCAAGAAAGTTGAACATGATTATGAAAGTCTCAAACAACTTGTATTACTTGAAGAGTTCAAGAACTGTGTCCCTAGTGACATTAAGACTTATCTTGAAGAGCATAAGATCGAAACCTTAGAAAATGCTGCACTTGACACTGATGAGTATTTCTTAAAGTTACTGGTTAAAAGGTATTTCAGCCTAATATGACTCCTAAAACTCAATCTGGCACAACTTTTAAAAATCAAGCTTCTGATAAACTTGATTCAAAATCCTTGTCTCTTCCTATGTGTACCTATTGCAAGAAGAAAGGACACGTCATTTCTGATTGCTTCAGATTGAAATATAAGCATCAGAATCAAGATAGACCTATCCCAAATGCTCTTATTTCTAAGAGGTCAGGGTCACGGTCATGTATTGAAAGCAATACATTTGTTGGGTCTAAGAAACCCCAGTCTGATTTTATTATGGAGAATTATGAACCATTCATGTCAAAGGGTTCTATATCACTCTTGGGTGATTTGGTCTAATCCTATCCCTATTAAAATTTTAAGGGATACATGAGCTTCTCAGAGTCTTTTATTATCAGGTATTTTTCCTTTTTCTGAGAAGTCTTGTTCTAATGAGAGTGTTCTCATTCAGGGAGTAGAGTGCGGCTTTGTTAATGTTCCTCTCCATTCTATAAATTTGTCATCAGACTTAGTTTCAGGACCTGTGACAGTCGGTATAGAGTCTTCTTTACCCATTGAGGGCATTCATTTGTTACTAGGCAATGACCTACCTGGAGACAAGGTTGTGGTTAATCCACTTGTAACCGACAAGCCTTCTTTGGATCAGAAAGTTCATCCTTTGGAAAAAAAATTCCCTGATTTATACCCGGCTTGTGCAGTTACTAGAGCTTAGGCAAGGAAAGCTCTTGAGAATGATTTTGATAAGGAAAATATTCCTTTAGCTGACACTTGTATTGGTCAGGCTTTTGATGAGGTTACTTTCACTCCTTGTTTGGATCAATCAAAAGGTATTGATCAGTGATCCTCTTTTAACTGCTCATTCTCTTTTATCTAATCAGGGTGACAAACGACAATCACTTGTCGTCGAACAGGAAAAAGATCCTGAGATCTGTTTGTTTCAGAGGGCCATTAGTGAAACTGAAGCTACTGAAGTACCTGTCTGTTATTTCATTAAAAATGGAATTCTTATGAGAAAATGGAGACCTCCTGAGGTACCTGCTGGTGACGAGTGGTAAGTGAACTATCCAAATTGTAGTTCCAAAATCTTACAGACAGGAAATACTAAGCCTGGCCCATGAAACTCCTCTGGCTGGTCATTTAGGGATTAATAAGACTTATCACAAAATCTTGACTCACTTTTATTGGCCAAAAATCAAAAGTGATGTTTGTAAATACTGTAGATCTTGTCATACTTGTCAAGTGTTAGGAAAACCCAGTCAGAAGACACCTAAGGCTCATCTGCAACCTATTCCTGCATTTGATGAACCATTTAGCAGAATTATGGTAGATTGTGTTGGTCCCTTACCTAAGATCAGGCAACCAGTATTTGTTGACCATTATGTGTGCGTCAACAAGATTCCCAGAGGTAATTCCTTTGAGGAATAGTAAAACCAAAACTATAGTAAAAGCCATGATAAAGTTTTTTACTCAATTTGGCTTTCCCAAATCTGACCAATCAAATCAAAGGTCAAATTTTATGTCTGGAATTTTCCAGCTTGTTATGCTTGAATTTGGCACTCAGCAATTCAAGTCAAAAAGTGAAATCATGGTTTCACAGAACTTTACTTGAGAGAAGTTTTGAGTCTTGTAATAGAGTTCATTCTCTCTTGCTCATTCTTCAAAATTTTCTTCAAATTTGATTTCATGGCCCTTACAAAGTTAAGAAGAAATTGAATGAGTTAAATTATAATAATAGTACTCTGATCTAAATAAATTAATGGAGTACCAGTATATTGAAAGAGATAGACAGGTAAATCATGCAGTTAATTTAGTTGTACGTGTCCCACTCACTGAGGATTTAAGTGAAGGAATTCAATTAGACACTATTGATTTTGGTGCGACAAAATCTTCAGAATTCGGAAATTATGAAAAATCTGGACCAGAAACTTTTACATTTGCAACAACAGGAAAGGAATGAACTTAAACAGCTATTATTTGAATATGAGCACTTATTTCCAGATATTCGTACGAGGACAAACAAAATTTTTCATGACGTTGAAATTGTGAATTCTAAACCTGTGAAACAGCACCCATACAGGATGAACCCTCTCAAACAGGAATACTTGAAAAAGGAAATTCAGTATTTACTGGAGAATGATTTCATAGATTTGCATGTGCACTGATTATAGGAAGGTGAACAGTGTGACAAAAACAGATTCATTTCCATTACCAGGAATTGATGACTGTATTGATAAAATTGGAAATGACAAGTACGTCACCAAATTTGACCTTCTGAAAGGATTTTGGCAAATTCCTCTAACAGAAAGGGCAAAGGAAAATTCGGCATTTGTGACTCCAGATGGACTCTATCAATATAAAGTAATGCCATTCGGGATGAAGGGTTTTCCAAGTACCTTTCAACGTTTGATGAATATGATTATCTCTGGTCTAGATAATTGTCATGCTTACATCGATGTCATCATCTACAACGACACCTGGAAAGAACATCTAGCAACAATTCAGAAATTCTTTGACAGACTCACTGATGCAGATTTGACAATTAATTTATCTAAAAGTGAGTTTTGCCGTGCTTGTGTAACTTTTCAAGGACATATTGTGGGACATGGACAAGTTAAACCTATAGATGCTAAGGTCAAGGCTATCTCTGAATTCTCTGTGCCTGTCAGTAAAAAGCAGCTGATGCAATTTTTAGGTATGACTGGATACTATCGGAAATTTTGTTCCAATTTTTCTAATATTGCTGAACCCCTGACAAATTTGTTGAGCAAGAAAAACAAGTTTCTTTGGACTGAAAATGTCAGGTGGCTTTTGATAGGTTAAAAGCCATACTTAAAAGTGTGCTGTTTTTACAGCTCCAAATTTCTGTCAATCTTTTAAACTATCTGTTGATGCAAGTGATGTTGGGGTTGAGCAGTATTGATTCAAGAAGATAGAAATGGTGTTGATCATCCAGTGTGCTATTTCTCTAAGAAGTTAAATAAGCACCAAAGAAATTACTCAATAATCAAGAAGGAATGTTTGGCTTTAATATTGGCATTACAGCATTTTGAAGTTTACATTAGTTCAGCTCCTTCTCCGGTTGTTGTGTTTAGTGATCGCAACCCCCTTACTTTCATCGACAGGATGAAAAATAAAAATCAAAGATTATTAAGGTGGAGTTTGTTTTTACAAGAATATAATCTTGACATCAGGCACATCAAGGGAAAAGACAATTTAATTACAGATGCACTTTCCCGTGTATAGAAATAATATTTCATGTACACTTTGTATAATTCATAAGAGTTTTCTTATGTAATTTTGTTTTACCTCATGTATAATTTATATGTTGTAAAAAGAATGCTTTATTATATAAATCTTTCTTTTTCTCTATGGGGGGAAGTGTTACGTATATGTAATTTAATTGCTTGTGTGTTAGTTTAAATTCTCTTTAATTTTATTTTTATTTCATTACATTATTGTAATGATAACTTATTCACTGGATTTGACTTTTTTTCAGAAGGTTCAGTTTTCTGTTTTAACCTGATAACACAGTTCAGTTGCTACATTTGTATTTTTAGCTAACCTAGTTCTTGACCTTGGTTCCGATTTTGTAAACATTGAGGGAAAATGATTGGTCGTTACCAAGGTCATGTTCAACCCACGTGTTAGTCTGTTGTAAACATTTTTATTTTAAATTTATTTCTAGTGTGGGAATCTGATTCTTAGATAGGGCTATTCTAGCCACATGCAAATTGGCATTTTTTTTACGGCACTGTTCAAGTTAAGTGACCACATGAACCATCATGTGATCTAAAATCGCGGTTTAAAACAGACATTTTCTAGTGGATTTGATCAGTCGTAAATATATACCTTCAGGCTCAAGATATTTGTCGTCTTGTTGCCATTTGAGTTGATTTTTTTTTATTTAAAATAATTTATTCACCCTGGAAAATACTCATCTTCAAAGAAATTTTTGGACAAAGACATTCACTAAATTATTGGGAATTCAAAAGCTGGAATTATATTCTTGGTGACTCAACAAGGAACTGTTGACACATCAACACAAACTGGTTATAGAGGATGTCATCACCTTCCATATTGAAACTTCATTGAGATTCGAACTTGGATTCAGTTAGAACTTTTAGTGATAGGACTTACATTTTTGAATTCTAGGATTAATTTTTGGATTATATTCACAAACCATAAGTCCTATTTCATATTTTTACCTTGTTTTCTAGAGAAATAAATTATTTTGTTAAATTTACAAATCTTGTTGACTTCACTCTTTTCTTTTGTTACTTTTGTACGAGCCTACACGTAACAATATCAAATGATCAGCCTCGATGTTTTGAGAGTTATTGATTTAAACTATGCACAGCAAATAATACTCATTGTTTTAATTTGTTGTTACCGGTATTATTAGTTATGATTTAGGAATCTTTTGTTCCTACAGATATTTTAATTCAAGACTGTCACAATCAGATGTTGTTTGATACTAATGTCTTTTTCTAAGCTTCTTGAAAGAATATGTGCATTTTCCCAGTCATAAGTTGGAAACTTCAGGGTTACATGATACTTGTGGAACATGATTAGTGTTCTGCTTATTTTATCACAACATGCAGGGTTTTTTTTAACAAAGCCACATAACATACAGCAGATGTTGATACAGAATCAGAGGGTGTATATGCTTTTAAGTAAAGGGTGATAACAAAAACCATGCAAATATTTCAGTTGCTTTGGAAACTTTTGTTGTTTTATCGAGTACAAAAAAAAACGACCTTTGTGAAGCAAACACTGAGCACACTTAGATGTAAGCCAGATAATGGGTTTTTGGTAACTGCTATGTTCTTGATCCCTTTAATAAAATGAAAAATAATAATTGTGTATTTGTAACCTTTCAAGGGTGTGTCAACAATAGCAAATAAGTATGACCCTTGGTGTGCCATATCTTTTAGAATGATATATGTATATGTACAATACTCAAAGACAACTGCTCATTACTCCAATTTCAAAATGCTGAGTGCTTTATTTATTTGACAGAAAAATTATCTGGAGCTCTGTCAGCCTGAACAATTAGTCAATTAGATTTTGAGAATTTTCCATAAATGGTGATAATCCTGTTTTTAATTTACTTGATGGTCATCTTTGATTACAGTTTCTGGGTCTTTGAGATTAATATAATACAAAAACATCACTTGTGACTCGTCTAGGTAGGCATAAGACAAATGAAATCAACAGCATTAATGATTTTTTTTACACCTCTGGTTAGTTGGCATCAGGATAAGACAAATGTATTTGTTGGTTGGAAAAGAACACTTTGCTGTTTACTCTTTCATATCATTAGGAACACATACCATGATGTGGGAGCACTATAGTAATCTCCTATTCCATCTGTCTGTTCACACATATTGTAACCACCAAAGCCCTGCAACCATTGCACATAATTGAATACTATTTAGTAGGTACATTGCCTAGTACATGTGGCTGTGACTTTTAGTGTTTTTGTCATTTGGCTCCAATTTTGACTGAGTTATTGCATTTTCTTCCATATATTTTTAAATTTCCATTACAGTAATTGCAGATTCTTGTAACCAGCATTATTCAGGGGCAGTTTAATATATTCTGATTGAATTTGGTGTGTGTATTGCCTCTGAGACCTAGATCAGTTCTTTCATGGGGTTTGTGTCATCAATGCCATTTATATAGAGTTATTGCCCTTGACAATAAACATAGTGTTTGCACATAGGATGTTACTTGTAACTAGCATAGTTGAAGAACGATTCAACATATTATTATTCAATTTGATGTGTGCATTGCCCCATAGACTTAGATATGTCTTTCGTGGGATTTGTCTCATCTTTGCAAACAGAGTTATGGTCCTTGGCAATAAACTTCATATCTTCACAAAAAAAAAGGATTTATTTTTATCTGGCACAGTTCAGCAACCATTCAATTTATTCTGAGGCAATTTGATGTGAATATTGAATAAAGATGTCAACATTTTAGGAAAAGTCAACAGGGTACCCATCGATCCTAATGATCAGTTACCCAGGTACTGATCAAAGGGAAATTATATTAAATGTGAACCTGAATTGCTTTGTTGTAAGTTCATACACGCCAACCCTCATCACTGAGAGGTAAAAGCGTGATTATTACTAATATGTGTGGCAAAAGAGAACAGTCTGAGTATAAAAAGATTATTTTATATATTACATGCCTTAATTACAGAAAACTGTATGAAAAATGTACATTTATTTTTGCTACTTACCTGGATCTGCAGTTAGTTAAAATTCTTGTCACAAATTGGCTAAATCCATGTACATTAGTATGAGAATACAGACACAAAACAAAATGATAAATTATTTATACACAGCATTCACTTTAATCAGTCTACGTTGCATGTTTAACTTTTGCTGAAAGGTCATAAAGTTAAGTCCACAAATTCTGAATGCTTTGCTACATCACTGTCGAATTCCTCTTTCAAAATTTGTAAAGCGCTATTAATTTGTCGTTTTCCTGATGCAACATGTTCTTCAGTTTAATAAAATCCATCTCATCTAACATTTTATAGTCATATAACATCCACAAGTCTCATCGATAAAACACATTTCACTTTATAGTTGATGCCATGTTTCTTTTTTCAATATAGACTGATTTGCTACATAAGTGTGTAACAACCTATAACAGATCTTTGACATATGGTTTCAGATTCAAGAAACCCATCTGTTTTCTTGGAAACATGTCATACAGTTACTATAAGTAGAAAAAAAAAGGAAACTGTTCGATGTACATAATCATATGGTTGCACACATCAAGAATATAAGATCAGTAGATGGAGGTCTATGATGGATAAATATCACGTGACATGAGCCTCAAACTGTTGTCATTATTCTGTGTCTTGCTCGCTCCTGACATTGCCAAATATAATCTTTGATCTAAACTTGGAAACAGTTTGTTTTGATGTTTATTTTTTTTGCATGAACTAAATGGGCACCCTATAGCTAAATTTATTACCTGGGTAATTGTGAACAGGTGGATACCCAAGTACCCAGGTACTTGTTGACACCTTTAACATTGAATCATAGACTTAGGTAGCACTAAACAGATTTGAATAATTGACTGTGGAGTAAATTTTTTATCCAAGAAACATCTATACTTTATCTCCATATTTCTCCATTGTTATTTATAGTAATGTAAATACTGCATGATTTCATGTTGTGTAAGCAAGGGTTATGATTTTAGTGCAGAAACACATGTGAGCTAGCTGTGTTAGGGATGGAATTTTGTTCTACAGTGTGCATGAGTGACTGTAATTTTCTCCTGGCTTTAGTACAGAAACACATTTATTTAGTTTTGTCCTACAGTGTCCATGAGTGGCTGTCCATTTTCTTCTATCTGTTTTTATTGTGTTTATGGAAAATTTTCAGACCATGTCATTTTGTGGGAAATTCATGGTCCACTTTCCGCTGCATTAAATATCTGAGATGCAGTTATCACTGTCCTACTTTTGCAATATCTCCAATTTTGTTAGTAGTTTTGTATGGTTAAAATTCATGAGCTTTTGGGATTTTAATAGAATGCAGGGAGGGTATGTTGATATGACTCTAAATGAGTTAATCATAGGAAGATAATCTTTGCCTTGCCAAGCTTTTGGCTGATTTACTTTCTCCATTTTCCGTGGTCCAGTTCAATCCTGATACCTTCCATCAGTATCAGTGTAAGTTTTGGAGCCGATTTATTGGACTACATTTTCTGATGAATTTGAAATGTATCTATGTTGTTTGTTATGGAGCTTTAAGGGTACATATATGGTCACAGCCATGTATGAAAATTGTTTAGTGCTTCCTAACAGTTACCATTTTTGGGTTTAGTGTTGGTTACAAGATTTTGGATGTTGTGTCCCGTTTTTAAGCAAATTATTGCCTTCACATGGAAATTTGGGATTTTGCTTGCAGTCAGTACATCTCAAGAACTATTGAACGTATTCTGAGGCAGTTTGGTAAGAACATTATCTCTCTTACTTAGATGTAGCGTTTATGAGTTTCTTTTCATCTGTACTAATTTGGACAGAGTTATGGCCCATGTCAACAACTTCGTATCATTAGATGGTATTTTGTTTGTAATCAGCGTAGTCGAAAAACCATTTCACATATCCAGATGCAATTTGATGTGAACAGTCTTTTTAGTCTGAGATTTTACTTTTATGGGTTTTGTCTTAATGATTTTTGGACAGAGTTATGGCCCTTGTCAGTCAGCATCATGTCATTTACATGGGACTGCTTGTTTTGACAAAGCCATGAAAAAAGCTGGGTTTCAGGCATTCCACAACATTTGTTCATCCATATTTTGGTAATTTTGTTACCACTGTCATTTCTGCACAGGAACTCAAAGTTGTCCATCATCTGGTACCAAACTTTAGTGGATGGTTTGCACATGTGGTAAGGAAGAACCCTATCGATTTTGGTGTCAAAATCTCTTAGGTCAAGGTCACTGTGACTGAAAGAAAAAAATGATTTCCACACAATAATTTTAGTTCTTCATCATCTATGGCTACCAAACTGTATGGATTGCTTGCATATGTAGTAAGGAAGAAATCTAATACATTAGGGGTCAAAAGGGTTAAAGGTCAAGTTTATTGTGACTGAGTGAAATAATGGTTTCTTCACAAAAGCATTAGTTCTACATAACATACATTGCCCAAACTTTGTGGATGACTTGCAGTTGGGGTAAGGAAGAAGCCTATTCCTTTTGGGGTCAAAAGATCAAAAACCAGGGTCACTGTGACTGAAAGAAAAATGATCTATGTAGAATAACATTAGTTCTACATCACAGAATTAGACCAATCTTGTAGATGGCTTGCTCTTGGGGTGAGGAAGAAATCTGTTGATGTTGGGGTTAAAAGGTCAAGGTCAAGGACACTGAAAAAATGAAAGTTGTGTCTACACAAAACCGTCAGTTGTTTGCATAAGGGAATATTGAATACAGGGCAGACATATTATGTTCTGTTCACAGTATTCTTGTTTTGTTTAAGGATGTGAAGGCATATCATTTGAAATTGTTTATGCAGGGTCAGCGTACAGTTCAGAATATTAAGAAAAAAGTCTTTGCAGAGTTTACCGGAGTGATATAAAATTGCTTTTCTGATTTCAGACATACCATATTTACTAGTAACACATCCTCCATTCCCATCAAGGACATTGCTGTGGCAACACAGAGACAAGATAGATTTGGTGGCCTTCATTTCTTCAATCCAGTGCCAGTTATGAAACTTTTAGAGGTATGTGCTCTTATAGTTCTCTGCTTGTTATGGTGAAACAAGTGAATTATTCCGCTTCTGTGTTACAGTACTATATATTCCTCAGTTGATAGTTTGATGTAAAAGGTGTAGATTATTGAAATATAAAAAATGTACAAGTATTGAAAAAAATGTTTTGATGGTTATAAAGATGTTTATCTCCATAATTACGTGTTACAAAACTTAAAAAATTCTTAATGGGTGTGCATTCATATGCATTATCACTGACTCTACAGCTTTCCCCGCATTATAATGTACCTCGTTATAACATGATTCTGGACATAACGTGGTATTACACTGACCCCATGACCAAAATCATACTAGTGTACAGCAGTATTGAAAGAAAACAAGTTGAAACTTAGTTTTTTATCTTCATTTCCTTTTCAAAACACCATTATTTTTTTTTTAATTTGATAGTGCCCACTATACCACAGTTTGATATATTATGCTGTTCTCAATATCTTATGGTTCTGTATATATTGCTGTTCTCAATATAATGAAGTTCCTTACATAACATGGTCTGTGATTATGGACCCCAGGTACTTTTTTGAGGGAGAGCTGTATTTTCAAATAAAATTAGAGCCATAAAAAAGTTTTCTCACGTTCCTACATGTGTAGAATCATGTTTTCCAGTGTAGGACACTGGTTGAGGATTAATAGAATTTTTCATAATCATCAGCGTAGGATAGGAAATTTCCTCTCAGAGCTCAGAATTTGTATCAGACACTAAAGCCTCATGTCTGACACAAAATTCTGACCCTCATGTGGAATTTTCCTATACAGCACTGATGCAAATTAAAGGGTTATTTTTCTCACATTTGGGGTTACGTAGCATAGGTTATAAAACAAAATGGCACCCTGTCAGTACAGATAAAGCAAAAATGGATAAATTATACATTAAAAATATTTCCATATTTGGAAAGATGTTATAGTGTTTGGTTTACACCAATGATGCAAACTTGAAAATGAGGTAAAAATGCAGATACTACTAAAATTAAAAACCATAGAGTAAGAGCAGACAGTTCTTATAAGATATGTTGTCATACAAACAAAATAAAAATATTAGTTTGACATCATGTAAGACAACAGTCAGGTGATGAAAAGAGATTTCTCCACCAGTGTTCTACTTTGGAAAATAATATCATACACATATAGGAATGTGAGAAATGTCTATATTTCATCATATGACTGCTGTCTTTCATGACATGATTTTTTGCTGCTAACATAGTACATGCAAAAACTCCTTGATTTCTGTTATCATTTGGGCAGTCTTGTACAGTAATCAGGATAAATATTAATTGCAACACATTTACATATTAAAACAATCAGCATTTGAAGTTACTGACCCACAAACTTAATGCTTCTCACTGATTGACCTCGCTGTTGTAACTGTTATTTTTATAGAATTCATATTCTTGTTATTTTTTTATTAGGATTTTTTATGAAGCTTAAATCAGTTCTAGATGAATGTTGAATCACAGACTAAATCAGTATTTTTTGTCTGTCTTGATTAATCTTGCAAATAAGAGTGGTCTTTTTTGTTGGCCAGTTCACATTTGTATCATTGTGCAAGCTATCTGCAGTATACGGTTTGAATGATGCGTATTGCCATTAGCAGTCTTAACCACTAATCTTTGAACAACTGTATGTGTTTATTTCTCATGTAAAGTTTACACTGAATTTTTCATTGTAAACATAACATTTAGCACCCTATCTTAAGATGAGAAAAAATATTTTTCTGGGTGTTTTTCTATTTTAAGGTTAAATCAGATTCACAATATGCCATTTTGACTTTGACCCTCAGTTTTCATTGAGGAATATGAAAAAAAATTAATTGTTCATTACGCATTGGTAAAAAATTTCACTCTCAGGATTTTGCATCAGACACTTGAAAGAATCTTGTATCTGACACATAATTCTGACTCATCTGTGTAATTTTCCTATCATACACTGATGTGTATGAAGGATTCTATTATTCTTGTTATATATCAGTCCATTTGTCCTGAAACTGTCTGTATTTGAAAATATATTAAATATGATGAATTCTAGATGTGTTCCTATTTGTTCTTAATGGACACGCAACTGCACACAGCTCAGAACCAGAACATCACCTTGTACGCTGGCAGGTCATGGCTTATATTGTTCATTGTTCATATAATTTCAAGCAAACACAATAGGCTGATCTGTTACAGTATGGTTTATACTGGCATTTTTTAAAAATAGTTTTATCAAAAACAAATTCCAAATTGGAAAGTGATATGTGGAAACCTTTAATTTTGTGTGTTGCACCTGGAACATCCTTTGCTTATTAATCAAGTTTCTCTTTTATGATGTTCAAGTTTAATTTCCCTGGCTAAATTCCTAATTACTATATATTCCAGAGGCTTTATTATAACATTTCTTTCTTATATTTAATTGGTTATAGCATTTGATTTGTGTCATCCCTTGGGGGGACACCAGGTGGTCTAAAGTGCTCTCCATTTCAGATCACTACCATCTCACCTCTGTCTGCATGGGTTCAAATATCGGGCTCAACCAGTGTCGGTACATGAGATAGCTTGCCAGTAGGTTCCTGTGGGTCAGTGGTTCTTTCAGGGGTTTTCCCAATTTCTTTGTCCACCAGTTATACTGGCTGCCATGTATGGCCTATCTTGTGCTGAAAATTGGCATTAAAC
Source organism: Megalonaias nervosa (assembly GCA_016617855.1). Taxonomy (NCBI): domain Eukaryota; kingdom Metazoa; phylum Mollusca; class Bivalvia; order Unionida; family Unionidae; genus Megalonaias; species Megalonaias nervosa. The sequence goes on along the minus strand of JAECUM010003974.1, from coordinate 41,922 downwards.
CCCTTTACAAAAACATCATCCCTACAGAGAAAATTACCTTAATTATAACGTTTTAATCACCTGATTTGCCAAAGCCAGGAAAACAGTGGCAGTCATTTAAATAACAATAATTAATGAGTACAGCACAGAGTGACTTTTGGCTTTGGCTTTGTGGAGTTTAATGCCATTTTTCAGCACATGATAGTTTATATATGGCAGCCAGAATATTTGGTGGAGACAAACCTGGAAAGACCCCATGAAGATCCACCAACCCATGGGAAGCTAGTAGTAATCTGTCTCACATACCAATGTCAGACTGACAAAGTCAGAGGTGAAATATGTGAGTCATCTGTAAAGTCAAGCACCTTAGACCACTATGTCACCTGGGGCCCCCACTAAGAGTGGCACACCTTATTTTCATTATGCCATTGGAAAACAAATGAACAAAAATATCAGACTTATAAAAAAACATAACATATATGGTGTCCCAACGTATATGGTATTCACAATTTCTTTCCATTCAAATAAATAAAGGACTACTTTAGTTGCAAAGTTATTGAACAGAGATGCATACGTACATGCAGGTGAATTGTAAAATTCACATCAAAGGGATTTTTGTCATTCACCAGCTGGGTAATGTACATATATGTTGACAGATGGTAAAACTGACTGGTTTATCATTTGTTTTTATGATGACATATTTATACAAATGCTTATCATAAATTTTTCTTACACTAAACATACCATTACAGTTGTTTACTATATGCATGTCCTATGTCATTGACATGGACATAGATGTCAACATTTTCACAAATAAACAATGAATTTTGGTTATAACAGTTTTTGATTAAAATGTTATAAAAAATCCCCATCTCCAGCAAAACATTATAAAAATTTTTTGCTGTATAGCAGAAAAATGCCTCTTTTGGATTATATATCAACAACTCTAGTGTAGTAGGGTGATGGGTGAGTGCATTGTAGTGTAATAGGGTGATGGGTCGGTGCTTTTTGGATGGACGTTATATGGGGAGAAATATGGTAGCCATTGTGCTGTTTTTCAGTGAAACTGAATGTCAGCTTGTTTGATGAATGCATCTTCTTCCAGGTGATCAGGATCCCAGCTACATCAGATGAAACATTCAACAAGTTACTGGATTTTGGAAAAGCCTTGGATAAAAGTACAGTAAACTGTAAGGTAAAAGGGTATCATTACCTTCACATTATTACAGTAAATGAGCAATTTTTCCTCAAACCTAACATATCTTGACATTTGCTTTTATACCACAGTACTACAAATACTTCCTTAAAACACTGTAACATCCATTGTTCTTACTAGCATTTTAAAAATTGGGGTTTCCAAACCTAGAAAATGCTCACAAATAAATAAATTGGAGTCCAAATTCTAAAATCAGGGTTACTGTGAATCATTATTTAACTATGAAATGTTATGGTATAAACATAAATTGTAGTTTAAATGAATGAAAGGAGGATGAATCTTTTATCTAGTTATCAAATAAACTGAAATGGATAAACAAAGGTCAGATTTACTCTGATGGAAATTTTAGGAAGGAGTCACCTTAAAACAAAGAGCTAATTGTAAAAAGGTCCCCAAAATTGCACTTGATTTGTTGTTTTTAGTACAATTATTAATAATGATGATAAAACAATATGCTTTTAGTGATTCTTTTCTTCTCAATTTGACTTTTAACTTTTAGAACACAACATGTGATCTGTTACTACAAAAAATAAATTAATATCATAATGAATAAGAAATATTGAATAAGTTAATAATGTTTTAATGTGATCTACCAATAAATGTTTGTAAGGTCTTAATAATTATTCTCCTGTTTGCTTTATAATTTCCTCTGTTACAATTATGAAGTAAAGATAGATAGTTTAAACTGTTTTGTTTTCACAACTCAGCATTACTGTCCATTACCTTCTTATGGTGTGAGACATCTTTGTTGGTACTAGAGTTTTGCAAGTTGTGGTCAGATTTGATTCCATGAAATATACATACATATGGTATTCAATTATTTGGTTTAGCAGAAATGGGTAGCTGTGTGGAAGTTTTCATTCTTACTGTCGTTTGCTCCAGTAGTCTTCAACCAGAAGAGCATATAGGATGTGTCTGTATACACAAGTTTGTTATTTCTACACCTCCTGAACTACTTAGAGGATTATCATGAAACAAAACAAACATTCATTCCTAGGTCTAGTTGGTCCTACATGAAAATGATGCTGCACAGAAATCTGGTATGGCCACTTCAGCAGTCATCTTGAGAATCTTATTATTGCTACTCCTCCTGATTCAATGGTCATATCAACATGGGCTTTTCACTGAAAGACTTCTGATACATTCCTGGTAAAAGTTTAATCCCTAAAAATTACCTTCTTGTTTTAAAGAACAATATATAATGATAATATGAATGTTTGTTACTGGTAATTTGCCATTGTAGTCCAGAAGAGAATATATTTATCACTGAAAACATATGTTCCTGTCAGTTTTCATGGTGATGAGAGCTGACTACTTTTTTCTCATGTGTGAATGTCTGGACAGGAATAGTCCAGCTGTTCACATACACACATCACTCATTCATGTCACTAGCTTATACAGGTTATATTGATTTCCATTTATGAGAAAACTTCCTTAGTTATTTAGGTTGAACAATTAACAATCTGTAGCAGTTGGACTTTCTCCTATGCCAAATGTAAAGAAATACATTTTGAAAACCGATTTTCCCACTATTTGCAGTTTGGATTTTAGATGAGTCATGAAGATCAATGATGAAAAGATATTGTCTTTGTCTTCAAACAAATTAATGGTGAAGCACACCAGTTTTTTGATCACATATAACAACAGTAGTTCTATGATACAGTGACGAAAACCATAGTTATTTCCCCTACATTAATTGTGCATTACCTGGTCTATGTTCAGTAAGTTTAGCATTAGGTGACATTAGGTTAGTGCTAGACCAACAGTCATACTGTACAGGCTGACAAAGAATGATGGAAGGGTGGCAGAGATAAATGTTAAGACAGGTAGCTTGCTGTGAGCAATGCATGCAAATTTGGTTTCATGCACAGAAGAGCTTGCTAGCTGAGACATATAAACAGAGAATTGGAAAAACTAGATAAGTGGTTAAATGACCTTGAATATCATGTACATTTACATATTTAGACTTATTTACTCAACAATCTGGATTAAAATATATTTGCTATGAGCAAGTAATGTTTATTTGTTAATCTGTGAAGAGCCTACTTTTAACATCAGAAAATTCATGAGTATGAGAACTCATGAGCACTTGTACACTATATTTAAAATGCACATAAGAGGACAAGCTGATGAATAGTGACAAACCACTTCCTGCTCTGCACAGTGTCTAATGCAATTGTTACTGAACAACCCTGGTCAGGCCAAGGGAGACAACTTCTCTTCACTGTGCAAATGGTATATTCAGTGCAAGGTCAACTAAAATTTAATGTGGCAATTAATTCAGGGTAGAAAAACTTACAAAGTTCTTACTAATTTTTTACCACTGATTTACATGTACTTGTTTCTGAATATAATTAACATTTGATGTTTTGCACTTGCTAATAGCACTTAACATGGGTATGCCATTTTTTTAATCAGGTAACACGTGAAAGTGAAATTTAATATTACTAATTTCATTCAGCAGAAATTTACACTTAACAATGATTCTTGTGATTTTGCTGGCACATATATAATTAAAATATTCATGAAAAAGTTGGAAAAATATCTATTATACATTTATATTGTGTATTATATAGTGACTTTATAATGCTAAACTGTCTGATTTTTGTTCATTAGCATTTTAAAGCCATATTCTTCTATGAAGTGTTAGTTTATATGAAACAGTTAATACATACATTAATATGTATTTATTTTATGAAATATGAAGGATTGTAAACCTTCAAAGCAGTGAGGATTTAGACAGTATTTAATTTTTTTTTCTCATCAGTAAATTGTATGTAGTGAATACATCAGCATCAATTACATATAATCACAGAAAAATTTAAGTATAAACAATATTTTTTGTAATGTTACCACCTTTAAAAAGAGTTATATTGTGCATATATATTGTATTGCTAAAACAGATTTACTGTCTGTTTCTCTAGGACACGCCAGGGTTCATAGTAAATCGTCTTTTGGTGCCCTACATGATGGAAGCTATTAGGATGGTGGAGCGAGGTGAGGCCAGTCCTCAGGATGTTGACACTGCCATGAAACTTGGGGCTGGGTATCCCATGGGGCCATTTGAATTAACAGACTATGTAGGACTTGATACATGCAAATTCATCATTGATGGTGAGTCTCAGAACCAGTATTTATGTCATCTCTTACCTTTGATCCAGCATCTACAAATATGACACCCCTTTGTCAACTATTTAGACCAGTGCTCATTTTAAATATATTGGTCCAGGGCAGAATTTATTAGCCAAACTTCATTTTCTTAGAAGCCTAAAAACAAAATATGCTGATATATACATTTTCAGTTAAATATAACAATTTCTTCAAAAAGTCCACTATCAGAAATGCATGTAAGCAGAGTAGAAGCAACTTTTTATGCTTCAGTTTGAAAACCCCTAATCCATAAGTTGAATAGACCATCAAGTACTCATATCCATCAGTTGAATAGCCCATCAAGTACTCATATGCATCAGTTGAATAACATGTCAGGTACCCATATCCATCAGTTGAAAAGCCCATCAAGTACCCATATCCATCAGTTGAATAGCCCATCAAGTATCCATATCCATCAGTTGAATAGCCCATCAAGTACCCATATCCATCAGTTAAATAGCCCATCAAGTACCCATATCCATCAGTTGAATAGCCCATCAAGTACTTATATCCATCAGTTTAATAGCATGTCAGGTACCCATATCCTTCAGTTGAATAGCCCATCAAGTACTCATATCCATCAGTTGAATAGCCCATCAAGTACCCATATCCATCAGTTGAATAGCCCATCAAGTACTCATATCCATCAGTTTAATAGCATGTCAGGTACCCACATCCTTTAGTTGAATAGCCCATCAAGTACTCGTATCCATCAGTTGAATAGTCCATCAAGTACTCATATCCATCAGTTGAATAACATGTTGTGTACCCATATCCATCAGTTGTATAGCCCATCAGGTACTCTAATCCATTAGTTGAATAGCCCATCAGGTACCCTAATCCATCAGTTTAATAGCCCATCAAGTGCTCATATCCCTCAGTTGAATAACATGTCAGTTACCCATATCCATCAATTGAATAGCCTGTCAGCTACCCATATCCATCGGTTGAATAGCCCATCAAGTACTCATATCCATCAGTTGAATAGCCTGTCAGCTACCCATATCCATCAGTTGAATAGCCTGTCAGCTACCCATATCCATCAGTTGAATAGCCCATCAAGTACTCATATCCATCAGTTGAATAGCCTGTCAGCTACCCATATCCATCAGTTGAATAGCCTGTCAGCTACCCATATCCATCAGTTGAATAGCCTGTCAGCTACCCATATCCATCAGTTGAATAGCCTGTCAGCTACCCATATCCATCAGTTGAATAGCCTGTCAGTGCCATAATAAAATGTTATAGTATCTTACATATCTTCCAGTGTATAAAAAGAATCTAAAAGACATTGTACTAAATATATCTTGGAATTACATATTATTAGGAATTTCTGGTTGCTTTTCCTGTGGGGATTCTATTATCACTTTGCCCCTGAGACCCAATACACCACCCTTTCCCTCTCCTGGATCCATCATCTTAATTTACACCCGCTTTTAAAAATCTGGGTGTGGTCCAGTTATTTCAGCTATGTTTTGACTGTTGCCTTTAACCACACTGCATTAGTTCTGTTGTACCAGAAGTGCATGTGACTAGAGTTTGGTTGCATATACTATGCAGAATATCCTATTTGTATGGAAATCCAATCCATGCACTTCTATTTCACAATAAATGGATTCCCTTAGTCATTGAAATCTAAGTAGGCTGAACAAAATATTTAAAAGTCCCACCTTAAAAAATATCCCACATCTGCTTAAAATGAAAAGAAATTTCTGCTTCAAATTGATTGATTTACTTCTACCCCTAACCACAAAAATATTAAAGGTTCTTTCTTTCCAAACCGAACATTGACTTGAATATTAATGAGACTTTAGACTTCTTGGAAAGCTTATACTTGTATTACTAATTGTCATTACTTTTTCAACACAGTACATGTATGCTTGAAAAAGGATAGTGAAAGAGAAATGAAAGTGGCTCTGGAATCATTCAAGTTTCTGAAATGAATTAATATTTCCTGTTCTCATCTATTATTTAACATTTGTACACTTTATGTTTACAATCTTGTTGCAGATTTTGCATTTAATGAACCAAAAATCCTAAATATTACAACAAGTGTTCATTTCTTTTAGGTGTAATGGTTGTAGACCAGAAGAGCTTATGGGACAGTCTGTCCTTCATGTGTCCATTACACCAGATTGTTATCACTATTGCTAAACTACTTGGAAGAGTACTGTGAAACTTTACACACATTCACCCCATGTTCTAGTTTATTCTAAATGAAAATGGTACAGCTTGGACATCCAGTATGATCACCACAGCAGCCATCATGAAATGGTGTTACTTCTTAATGGATGGTCATATCAGCATGTGATTTTCACTAAATATTTAGTTGGTCCTAAATGAAAATGGTGTCAATCTGATATTCAATATTGCTGCCACAGCAGCCATCATGAAAATCGTGTTATTGCTTCTTCTAAATGGAAAGTCCTGTTGATGTGGCGATTTCACCAGATGGCCTCTTCTGATGTCTGTTTGTATCTAAATAATACAATATGCTGATCTGATGTCCAGTATGGCCACAGAATTACCATCTTGAAAATTTTATGATAATTACTCATCCTGACATAACAACATGGTGTTTTCAGTTACAGCCTCTTGCAATATCTGTTTCATTCTAAATGGAAAAAGTGATAATCTAATATCTAATATGGTCACCATTGCAGCCATCTTGAAAATCTTGTTATCACAATTAATCCTAAGTGGATGTTCAAATCAGCTGTGGATTTTTCTTAACGACTTGTGATGTCTGGTTGGTCCTAAATGAAAATAGTGTTGCGGACACAATCAGAACATAAAAACTAGTTTTCACTACTCTTGAATGAATGGTCATGTTAGCATATGGTTTTTATTTAATAACATCTTATGATGTATAGTTTTCTCATAAATGAAAAGGTGCTGATCTGACTTACAATGTGGCCACCACAATGGCCATCTTGAAACTCTTGTTATGGCCACTTCTCATAGATGATTGGTAATACTGAAATTGTGCTATAACTAGAAGACTTCTTATGATGTTTAGTTGGTCCTAAATGGAAATAGTGCCAATCTGATATCCAATATGGCCACCATGGCAGTGATCTTAAAAAAACTTGTTATCACTTCTTCACAATAGAAGTCACAGCAATATGGTGTTTCCACCAGAAGACTTCATATGTCTTGCTGGTCCTAAATGATGCCTTTTTGGTCCTAACTAAAAATGGTGCCAAACTGAAATCCAATACATTACAAAGGCTGCTAATTTGAAAATCTTGTTATTGCTGAATAATATCAGAGATGGTTTTCGATAATCAGCATTTAGAAGGAAGAAATGGTCTTACAGACATGCCAACCCTTACGATATGACTGTAAATCTTATGGAAATAAACTTTATAATATGGACTAAGGAATAATGGCAAAACTTTCAGAAATACAATTGTTGTGGTAAAATATGGATATTGGCTTGTGTGTGCTTGATTCAGATCTGTGTTTCATATTAGATTCATTGGAGCTGGTCAGAGAACCAGCTGACTTTACAGGAGTACCTCAGATGTTTCAAACTGCACATATTTTTTCATGCAGAATATCTGTACAGTTAAAACTGTTATGAGCGACCACCTGTCATTGCCGACCACAATCGTAATGCATGGATTGATTTTATTATATAAATGCTCTGTTATGAGCGACCACCTGCTGAACGCAACCAGCGACCGCAATGTCTTGGCAAAATATGCATTTCGACACTGCTATGAATGGCCGCATCGCAAAAACAAGGATAAACTCAACCAACCTTTATTTAATCCCTGTAAGAATGATCGCTCATACCATTCTAAATAAAAAAAAATAGGCTGGCTACCGATGTCTGAATATTTAGCTATGCTTATAGTGTGTTATAGTTTCTGTCATAAACCAGACTAAAGTATTTGTAGATTATTTCCTAGTCTGATTCCCTGCTTCATATGCTCCCTGCTTTGTTCTCTGCTATTTGTATAGGGGGCGCTCACAAGTTATTACGTACTTTTGAGAGAGTGACATATGCAGGGTGAAGTTATTTGCATTTAAAACATGCACAGTGGAGAGAATGTTGGCCTACCTCTATGCTACTTTGATGTAATGTGAGTGACATTTCTTTGGATATTGTACTTTTGGAAATTGTAAATGATCTTAGCACACTGCTAACTAGAATGACTGCTCCCTTGTGCTCCAAAAATCAGCCTGAATTTGTCTAAAAATACACTATCCTTAGCAGCTATTAAAATAGGGAAAATGAATTTTGCCAGACTTGACAATACCAGCTTCTGAAAGTGCAATGAATGAATTACCAAATATATAAAATGTAAAAAAGTTATCAGCTCTTTTTTTAACAATTTACCTCTGAAGTTCAGGAAGTGAAAATGACCAAGTGGAGCTAGCACTTTTTTGAAAGGTGCACATCTGGAGTAAGGCCAAGCTGTATACTCTATAACCCATATTACACCCATCAGTCATTCCCCAAAATAAAGGGAATTAAAGGTTCTTTGAACAATACCTAAGATATACAAGGTCTTTTTTAAATTCCCAGTATAACTAGTGAGGAAACCCAGGGGAATTCTTTTTCTTTAAAATTCTAACCCTATGCAAAATACGAAACTGTAGAGCGCCACCATAGGGGTGAGCAACACAGGGAGCATACAAAGCAGGGAACCAGACTAATTATTCCCGCACTTAGCCTGCTTCCTGGTATTATGACCCGGCATCCATATGAACGACCGTATCGTGAGAACAGACAGACACCACTGACCTATATGTAATCAGTTGTTACAACGACCGCTTGATTAGTAACGATTGTTCTAATCAAAAACAAACATAAAAAGAATCTTTAAAAAAAGGATTGTTGCTACCGGTGATAAATGCTATAGTCCGTAAACAGGCTAATGTACATGTCACGAATTGCCGTTGTAGTGCCAAAGTTGACGTGGTTGCGTATATTGTTTGTCTTTAAAGTTAATCCGTATTGCCAGCGGTGAATAAGGTCATTGTCTATTAAACCAGCAAGAGAGAATCGTTTGTGGGATTCGATTGATAGTGTTCAAGACTTGTGATGTTTGTTGTTTTTCCCCCCGATGTTAAGTGATTACATCCCAATCACAAAGCTGTCATCTATTAAAGTTGGTGCGACCGGGTTACACACTTTGCTTATAAAATTAATCCCTGTATGTCATCTTTGAATGAAGCCATTGACTTTCGTCTCTGAGTAAATGGTTCTGTTCCTGGATGAGATAATTGTTTCTTTTTGTTTCGTTAATTGTTAGATATATAATGCAAATGTATAGATTTGCCATATTTTCCCACAACCCAGTCAAAACCGTCATTATGTTCAATATTACAACTAATAATTTTAACACCTAGAACCTTAATAACAATAGACGAACCTCCAGCTAAAAAGAGACAAATTTTAAGGCTGGAGAAAATAATTATTGTAACTGAAAGAATTGAAAAAGAACAGACCACTCGCAAAAAAGCAGTTTAAATGTCGGTAAAATAAATTTAGATTATAAAGGAAAAGGAGTAATTCAGAAACGATTTCATATGCTAAAGTATGTGATCTTCAAATGTAAATGTGATTTCATGTTTAATGATAGAAGTATATCTTTACTGCTATATAATTTTGTTTTTAGATGAATGCAATCAATATTTTAGCAAGAACTATTAATAAAGCATAGAATATATGTACAGTGATTGTGGTTATTTTTCTTGAAATTGTTCTGAAACTGGACCTTGGAAACTGGTCTTTTTCTATAAACCTGCTATGAGAGACCGCTTTTTGTTGGCAGAAGGGGTGGTCTCTCATAACAGGTTTTACTGTGTAATCAAACTGTGCTATTGAATTTTCTGAGAAGGTTGTCGAACAAATGGTATATATTCAAGATGAAAGAGACAATAAGCCTCTTGAAAAGTTCAAATAATCAACACATAAGAATTCAGATTTTTGGGAAAATAGCAAGAATGGCAATGGTTTTGTTTATTAGACATAATGTGTTGATTTGAATATATCTCACGGGGATTGGAAGTTCTACTGGTTTTAACACACAGTAGTATTCATTATGCTTCCTATGATAATTTCAGGGGCCTGTTATGTAAGAATTTGGAAAAGTTAGGATGGGCTTATGATCAGAAAACAAAGTCTTTTTTCTTATATAATAATTTTTTGTACAAGTGAGGATGGGCTCATAATTAGAGAATAACAGTAACTATATAGAATTAAATTATCAGGTCAAGGCCTTACATACATTATTTGTTTGCTTACAGTTTTCACCTTGCCTGCAATACAAAAGGAATGACAAAGGCATCACTTTTCTGGTAGTGTTGTTTGTGTCCTTGCTCTCTCCAGACCTTTCAAAAAAGAATTGGAGATATTGTGATGATCTCCATTCATTTATCAATTTTTCTGCCCATCCATCTCTTTCCTTGTCTCTTTCTATACTGCTAAGTGAAAATGAACAAACATTTTGCAGTTATGTTGCCCCTATCATGACAGTCTGAAATAGGGATGTCATTGGTTGGTTTTCATATCTGAGGTCCACAGGAGGGAAGAAATCTAATGTTAAATGTAGAAAAATTTAAATGACAGTGACATTTGCAACTAATGTTCAGTATATTTGGATAGTTGAGGGCAACTCCTGGTTGAATTTTAACTAAACTTAGTGTATTCTTTGTGTTAGTTTATTTGGGTGGTTGATGGTGATTCCCATAAGTACTTTCTAGTCATGCTGTTGGCTGTGATGTTTGGAGTGGTACGCTCTAAATGTGTTTATAATATAAATACAATATTTAGAATTTTCCTCTTGAAGATAAAGTATTGTAAATGTCATCCTCTTCAGCTCTTACTTCTCTCTATTCAGTTGAAAAGTAAATTCTCCCTAAGATTCATGTATAGCTTGATATAAGCATTATACATTTTACAGTATGTTCAGAAGATATTTTATATTTTCTTGTCCAATAAACATATGTAGTAGAACCTGTCTTGAAAGACCACTCTTTCTGCCCAAAAAGTATGGTCTCTCAAGACAGGTGGTCTCTCATAACACGTCCCAATGCTGTATAATCAATAAATTTGTGCATTGAGAATATCTTTCAAGACAGGTTTCACTGTATATCATCAGTACATGTCAAAGGGAAGACCATTAGTCTGGTATTCTTATTGTTCCATTGAAGTAAACAAATTAAAAATATAATATTCATTCCTCTACTGTTACTACTAATTTTATCCCATATTTGATATTCTTGCACTAATCAGTACCTTGACTAGAATTACCTGGACAGTAAATTTCCTGAAGTCCATTGATAAATTTCTTGGATTCGATCCTAAAACAGTTTCAATATGTAGTGCCCTTTTCTAAATCTGTTACTATCACTGAACACCACAGAATAGTTTGCATTTGATGTTTATTGTTTGTCAAAAATTAAATTTTTATTAAGACATAATTCCATGGAATTTTATTTTAATATTCCATCTCCCTTTATTTTGATTTTTTAAATATTTTTATTATTATTCTCTCTTCTGTTATTTTAAATTTTAAATATTTTTATTAAATATTTCATCTCTTTCTAATTTTTAATTTTGTTTATTTAATATTCCATCTCCCTTTATTCAACAGGTTGGCACAAGAAATATCCAGATAATCCTCTGTTCATGCCAAGTCCTTTGCTGGATAAGCTAGTGTCCGAAGGCAAGCTTGGCAACAAGACTGGAGAAGGATTCTATAAACAAAAGAAATAAATAACCACTCTATTCATGAAAAATTTGTCATATCTTATTGTATTCCTAGCCCAACTTCAAGGCTTATCAAATTACCAGAATTTTGCAGTAGATATGGTTAGAAATCAGCTCAGTCTAATTAGAAATCAGCTCAGTCTGGTTACTTTATTTTGGGATCAGTACAGTATAAAATCTTATGCTGTGTCAATCTGCCTAATATAAAAATTCATATAAAATTAAAGTACTTAAATTAGGTTATACAGGTCCATATTTTTGCAAAGCTGTAATAAATTAAAACATAAAATTATGATTCATTTACACTGACAAGTCTCTACATTGAAAAGCATTGTGTACAAAACAGCTTGAAGCAGTCCAAAATAGTTGTCATCCAGTCATTTTTTTATTCAACTTGCTGTGTACCCAGTTTGTGACCTCAACAACAATTTTTTTTCTTATACAGAGAGAGAAAAAGAGATCGTAAATGACCAGTTTTGCATGAAATATTCCATATTGTTTCTTGATATAGTCACTAATAAAACCACTCTTGTATTCTATGAGGTAAATGTTCTGTATCAGTATACATGTACTTGTCAATCTTATCCAGCCAACATAGTGAAGTCCTTTTTAATGATTTTGTATAGTTTGGGTTTGTTGTACTATTTTTTGGATTAGGTGAGAATACAGGGGATGGATGGAACAAGTAATAGTGAAATCAAAAGGGATGAAATCACATATCTGCCTGCGGTATCTGATTGAAATTATTTATATATTTCATAATGACCATGGATTATAATAGCTGTATCTGTTTTGAATACATGATTTGTTATTTAATCCAAATTTGCTGTTGATCATTACGGATGTTTTATTACTGTTGTACATGAGTAAGCTGTTTAACCAATCAGAATTCTGAATAAGTTTTGTGAAAGTAATAAAAATGGATACTATTATAAGACCCTGGACAGCATTTATTCTTTCTTTCATTCTGTTTTGAATAGCCTTTGTTCTATGTTTGTCTTTATTTGAGGAAATCAGTATTTACATGGATACTGTCCTAAGCCCAAAACAAAATATGTTTTATTTCTTTTAAAAAATAAACCATCTGGAGGTGGGGATGCTATTGGAGATGTTTAATTTTCCTCAGAAGGGCAGCTGTGTATTATAAAACCAAATTAAAAACTGAAAGTCTTTGGATTGAGAAAAACTGTCAATAATGTTTTCTTAGTTTCACTACCTTTTTTTTCATTTTTCTTGCCTTGAGTTTGTAGGCACACTGTTTCCTCGGTAAGTTATGGAGAGAATGTCATTAGCAAGAAAATAAGACTTGTCTGATATAATATGATGCACCATAGCTCATAGATTTCTTTGTTGGAAACAAAACAAGGATTATATCCTGCACCAGTCCGAAAATTACATATGGATTATCTTTTATAATGTACAAGATTGTTAGTTATTTACATGCTGCTTTTTAATTTGTTGTCATTTAATAATTTTTTTTATTTGTTCTCTTCTTATTTTCACTGTAAACTTGATTGACAAAATATGGCATGTTCCAGTACAACATATTTTGTACACATATCAATATCATGTAAAGCTACTTAGGAAGTGATCATTTTTAAAACATACTTGAAAGAAGCCTGACAGGAAACTAGTTGAGTCAGAGGTTTCAGGTACAGGTGTAGCAAGTGTTGCCACAGAGCAAATTATTTCTTTAATTGATACCAAAACCTTTAAGTATTAAATTTAGCAAAATCTTAAATCCACTCTGAATTTACAGTGTCATTCCAAATATCAAACAAGTTACTCTTGAATGCATCCTGTAAACTTGGATGTCGAGAAAGAAACAAAAACTAATATGCAATCACTAAACTAAGATGTTTTCTGGACAAAACGGATGATATGCTTAGAGAAGTTGATTACCTTGTATACTTCACAGTGCTGATGAAGCAACTAGTGATATTTTTTAACTATATACTTCTATAGTGTTCGGAAATAAATACATTTTTGCATCCTTTAATAAATAACTAACAAAAGACCAACTCCAGTTGATTTTCAACTCCTGCCAGTTTTCATTGACAATATCCCTTTTATCCATCTGTTTCCCAACATTGTGTTTTCTAGTAAAATATGTTTCTTCGTGAATACTTACCCAATCACAATACACATACACCCTCTCAGCCTCCCTGCAGTTACATCCATATAGAAAGCGTGCCTTACACTCCAGAAGTAACTGAGATATTCTTGGGTTCTGCCACCAATCACAATATCAAATGGATAGGGGAGATCACTCTGCCTGACCACACCTATGTGGGCTGATAACTTTTAGTTCCCTTTACCTAAAAGTTTTGTCTGGGAGGGCTGGATTTGCAAGGTAGTAGTAGTTCTCATAAGGTATTTTGATTTGGTAAGTATTCAAAAAGAAACATTTTGCTAGAAAAAATTAGGGTTCTTTGCATCTTTTAATAAATAACAAAAGACTGTCCCCAACTCGTGCCAATTTACAATGGCAATGCCCCATTTATCCATCTGTTTACCAACATTCTATTATTCATCATATTGTGTTAAGATATGTCTTATTCTTTTGTTGGTAAATTCCCAACAGCTTTTCCTTTTTAATTCATTATTTTGAAGAAACCTTGGAAATGATTTTAGAATTAAAGGCCTACATCTGAAAGATGAAGATCCTCAAACAACACTTCTGGTGATGTGAGAATGTATTTTGTGTTTTATCAGCTATTGCATTCATCTCCTTATATCATTCACTCCAATCAGCGCTGTCATTGTAACAGAAAAGCATTATTTTTAGACAAATTTTTACATTATTAAAGACACTAGAACGTGAAGGTAATCAACACAACAAAATACAACCTGGCATATTAAATACTGTATATTATTTTCCCGATAATGCAAATGTTTGGTTAGTGCTGATCGTTGTTCAAGATTTTGTATTACAATATGCCTGGAAATGGGTATATACTATATTAACGCTATGGGTGTGGAGAAAGAAATTGTCCAGTCATGCAACATTTTGAAAAGTTCTTGCAAATTCTTCATCGTCTTTTCTAATCAGAAATTTTAAAATACCTCTATATGTTACAATGTTTTTCATTAATATTTTTTACATCAGCAGTCAACATATATCTGCCAGTCAGTTTTGATATATCATTAGTACATAACACATTTGTAAATGAATCATCTTTCAAAGACATCAGCAATTTCCTAAGTCAAAAGAGATGTCAAGTTTTGCTATCCTGTGTTACCTGATTGGCAAAAATTGTGGCATCTAAATTCCAACAGACATTGCCATGTTACACTTGTTTATAAGTGAAGTCTAACTGCAAACAACACAGAACCTGATCTGCTTGTGAATTACATGCTGGCAGATTGAAGTTTTATCTTGTTTGTTCTACTGATTACTCCTAGCAAACTGCATTAGTCCAGATTTCATGGTGCATTATGTGTCAGCAGTTGGACTTGACTTATAAGCAAGTATATATGGTAACAAGTTTATAGCTTAATGGTCACCTGTTTAATTATATCATTTCTTTCTCCTCACATTGGTAACATTATTGGTTATTGATTTTATTTATCAGCAACACCTGTCCTTTTTTATTGGTAACACCGTTCATTTTTTTAGTAACACCTTTCATGGAGAAAAATACGGAGATCAGAAAGGAAAATACCAAATGATACCACTTTATTCTTCATTATTAGCGGTGATTGCTGTTGACCAGTAGAGGTTATGGGATGGCCTCCTGACCATCTTCTGACATCCATTAGTCTTGTCACAAATTTGTCATTGCTTCTTCTCTTAATCTGCTTATGGATTGCCATTAAACTTTACACACACACACACACATACATTCTTGACTGTAGTTGGTTCTAAATGAAAATGCTACTGCTCAGACATCCAGTATGGTCACCACAGCAGTTATCTTGAAAATCTTATAATCACAACTCCTTAATGGATGGTCATGTAACATGGTGTTTTCACCAAAAGATTAATTATGAAATCTAGTTGGTCCTGAAAGAAAATGGTTCCAGTTTTATATCTAATATGGCCACCATCTTAAAAATCTTGTTGCTATGCCTCCTAAATGGAAAATCATATCAACACTGGGTTTCAGCAGAAGATTTCTTGTGGTGTTTAGATGATTCTGAATGAAAATGATGCCAGTCTGACATCCAATTTTTCCAGCATGGTGGCCATCTTGAACATCATGTTATTGCTACTCCTTCAAACTGTATGGTCATATCGGCATAGGGTTTTCACCAAAGAGCTGCTTATGATATCTAGCTAGTCTTAAATGCAAATGCTGCCCCACAGACATTCAGTATGGATGCCTCAATGAACACATTGAAAATCCTGTAACTAATTCTCCAGAATGGATTGTCAATTTGGCATTGAATTTTCACCAGGAATCTTTAAATAGTGTAGTTAGTCCAAAATTGATGGTGCCAATCTTACATCCAGTATGGCTGCCACAGCAACTGATTTGAAAATCTTATAAATCAAGAATATCAAAAGATGGTTTCAACAGTCAGCAGTTAAAAAGAACAAATTGTTTTATCTTGAATTTCAGACAGCAGAGGATCACTCCCTTCAGTTGACTCTTGTTCAGATTTAAGCATGATGTACTTGCATCAACAGCACAATTAAGAAGGCACAACCTTTTGTATTGCTGTAGATCCTAATGATGTCAGGTAATGAACAGCTGGTATGGTCATATATCGTATCCAGAGAAGCATACTTCACAAAGTCTTGTCATGAGAGTATATAGTGTTTAAAATGAAGACAGTCATTTGGAGATGAAATGTGACTTGGTTTTTTGTTCAAACATCTCCCTCTTGATGATCCCTAATATTTGAATGACCAGATTGATACAAGATTAGCATGCAACCCTCCAAAGTAATTAGGGAAATATGAGCAGTCAGAAAAGTTCATTTAAAGGCATTGAGAATTTCAGACTGGAATATACTTACTTACTTGCTACTATAATCACTGTTTAAATGCCTACACATTTAAAACTATCATTTTACAACATCTTTGCCGCAGAATTGTAAGTGGAAAGGTTACTCACTAATACAGCCATCAAAGGAGGGTCATATAGAGATCGTACACTGTTACTGAAGTTATTCACTGTAGGTTTCAGATTAGCTGCCATGTCCACAAAAACTTTCATATGGTGCCAATTTTGAACTAGGCAATTGAAATTGGTCCTTTCAAGTTCTAAGGTATCATGGAGATGATTTCTTATCTTTGTGGTTCAGATTCAGTTTCTGAATAAATATGCAGTCCTTGCATACAACTACATTAGCTCCAAAGTACATTTGCTATTCTCTGTTGTAATTGCGAGTTGGGCATTGTACAGAAGAAACGAACACAACATCCTCAGGTCTTGGAGTTTATTTAGCATCAACGATACAAGACAAATGAAAAACAGGAAAACAAAAAACCTGCAATGAAACAGAACAAATACTTAATGTACAATACCAAAACAGAACAGAAAAAATACTACAAACGAGACAAATATGAGACACAACCCACACGCCGGTATTCCAATATATAGCAACACGTTAATATAAAAACAATAACTTACCAGCCTCAAAGACCCTAAACATCCAGATACCACAATTCTCACGAATTGCACTCATCGTAATAGGTGTAGACACAATGAAAAATTTGTAGTTAGTCCAGAGATCTACGATTAGCATCTAGGGCATTTATTAAGTGCATGGCGCTCGATGTTATCATCCCCTTCATGTGCCTCTTGCAAACTGTGTGCTAATAATTTGTTTTTGCACATATGGACCTATCACTTTAATAAAATAGTTCACACTATATCAGACTAGGAAGAAAGCAAACTCTGAGATTATCAAGGAATGGCTCACAAGGATTCACTGACAACTTCATGACACTTCGGTGTTTGTGAGACTGCACATAATTATCATCCTTCATCATGAGTACATAATTAGTGTACTTTATTTCGCATGATGCACCATGTCAATGAGAAGCTACCAACCAGATCGGACAATTCCGGGGTAAGTTTCTACATTTGTTGTCTTTGGAATGATGTCATTGTTGTCTAAATAACATTACTGATTAAAAAAATCAAAAGACACAATTTGCTAGTTATTGGCCTTTGCTATAAGCTTGCCAAATGAGGCTGTTACCCGCCAACTCAATAGAAATGGAGTAACTCAAATCTGTGATACAAGATTCATCAGCCTGAGTTTGCAGTCCAACTCAGAATAGCTTCTGGTATGTTAAAAATAGAATTTTTAATATTTTGGCAGTGTGAACTTAGTACCAATATAAAAACAAAAATATTTTTCAGTTAAATAAATTTTGCATTTAGAGTCTTATCAAGTAATTCTTTTGTTCTTTATCAGTTGTTACATTTTAGGTTCATTTGGAGACTAAACTTGAAAAGTTTTGTGATACAGGTTAAGAATTATTTGTGTAACTGAGTCTTAAAATCTGTGAACAGAATCAGGCTGACTCTCAATAATTTTTTAAAGGGATTGGTAAGGAATCTGTTTCTCCTGCATTGTAGTTATTTGTCTATAGATGCTTCCCGATAAGGTCACTAGCAGAAGATATTCTGCCCATTTTACCTGGATGATGGGCAACCTGGTAGTTTCTCCTATATGCGACCACCAAAACTGACAATCTTGAACAAGGCACACTAAAGCAAAATCAACTTATAAATTACAAATATAGCTACTAACAGGAAGCCTGATTGGCATTCTGTTTATGTATGTATCTTTTGTTACAGTACCTTGAGAGTCATTGAATTTATTTCAACTTCCAAACACCATAAAAAATCAACGGGAAATTTGCCAGCATACCACAAATATGGCGGATGTTGATGCCATTTGGGAACTGTTATTATCTGTTAAACAGACTTGACAGCAAGTTTCTGATACTTTGTAATTAATTTCATTCAAGTGACTGTTAAAGTTTCTTCATACTGCAGCATTGAAATCTGGAACCTTACTATAGATTTCATTATGTGTTAAATCAAGAAATTATGTTTCTTTATTTTTACTTTATTTTTTAAAATATTTATATTTTTTTCAAATTTCAGGCTTGGAATTATTTTAACAGACCATCTACACAATTTAAGATTGTATTTGCAAATATTAAACTCTGACATTACCATTTGGCCTTGACACAGAAGTTAAAGAGTACAATAACAGAGTCATCAAGTATTTTAAATTTCAGAAGAAGAACTTGAGAATTGCTCTCGATGTTCATGTTATTTATATAATAATAATTCAAAAATGTAAATAAATGGATGAAAAGTGTTATTTTAAGATCTTGGTATCATGATCCAAAAGTGTAGCTGCATACACCATTATCAAACAGTTATGGAGTGTGATAAAATTAAGATTTAAAAAAAAACAACTGAGAATTGAATACACAGAATGGTTACCAGCATAAGAGAAATACTCAAAATAAGCAGGCAAAATATTTTTAAAAAATCTATTTAGAATTGTTTATGTTACACAAACATTGATGATGAATGACAAGCAGCTGTTGATGATGCGATGGTCTATAAAAAAAGAACATGATGAATGTAAATTTATTTTAAGTGATATATTTTTTTAAAAATATGAATGGGATGTAAGTTAAAAATAAAGAAGTACAAGATGCATTGAAATAAATTCTGAGAGAAAGGAAACCAAGTAGATTAAATTTTGATGTAGTGTAAATATTTTACAAAATAACAAGATAATGGATCCATGTTTACAAGTCTTAATTGATGAATTCAACAATACTTGTTGCTTATCTATAGATATGATACCAGTTAAATCAATACAAGAGAAAAACAGATCAAAAAAATGGAATCATTTTTTAAAATATTTAACAATTTATAGTTTCTGGAAATCAATTTTTAAGAGTAAAGGCTTTAGTCTAAATTTTACAGAAAAAGTTTTTAAGATTAGTAAAGTAACTATTAAGAGACACTACTCTGTATAAATTAGAAGATTTAGATGGTGAAGAACTTAAGGGAAGATTGTGTGAAAAACTAAACAGGAGGGTGTATTTAGGACTGTAAAAACGTTACATAGTAAAATTACCAATGGCAGGAAAGTGTTATTTGGTTACATGGAAAGGATTTGATTATTCTTGTAACAGTTTTGAGCCAGCAGAAAATATTAATTTTTTACCCACCCCCCAACAACCCATAAATACAAAACATAGGTTGGAAAAGATGTAGCACTTGAACTTCTTTGTACAAATCTTAGAAAAGTTGAAAACATTTTTATTGAAGAAAATGGTTGTAAAAGAAAATGGACAGTAAACTTTGACAATCAGAAAAACATCAGTTATTACCACCTGTTATTAAGCTTCCTACAAGATGTACAAACCAAAGCAAAAGCAGTCACAGAATTTTTTCTGAAAATTAAACGAATATAAAGAGTATGTACAAGGGAACAAAGATCTGTATATATTTCTGATAATGTTGAACTTCTTTTAAGGAAAATATAAGTGGAGAGTTTAATAAATTAGTTATGTAGCTGTTCAACTAGACTTATCTATTTTATTACCAATGTATAATACATCTAATGATGATATTCTAAATTTTTAACATACCACCATAAATGTTAACATAAAAAAGAACTAAAAGGAGATATTATTGAATGGCTGTTTGATATATTAAAACAGTTTAGTGAAAAAAATAGTAATTCCAATTGGTCTTTAAACAGAAACACCCATTTTTCAATGTATGTTGATAAGTATACATTTTTGGAGCTGATTCTTATAAATATTTATCAGATTGGATATATAACCTGTATTAATGTTTAAAATAACGATAATAAATGTTTTTCATTTCTATGCGATTAACATCATTACAAACACACCAGCAAATCTCATATACAGACCTAAAATAAAACTTAGAAAAATAATTGATTTTCATAAATACCCTATTAAAAATAAGAGATATTAATAATTCTGAAGACGAATTTAATATTTCAGTTAATGCCTATGAAATAGTTGATGAGAGAAGAGAACAATAACTACATCACAGAAGAAACAAGAACAAGCAAGTTAGTAAGATCAGTTATAATCAGATGAGGAAAATTATCATTAATTTGGAATAAAACATTTATCTAAATTAATCTTATTACATGTAAGCAGAATTCATTTTAAAACAAGCTTCTGTGCATAAAAAATTCTCCTTATGATCCAGAGTTCAAATTTTTAAATTCTCTTAAAATTGTATGTAATAAAGTTGATAATAAAACAGATATGGTGCATGAAAAAAGATCGGTAATAAATATTCAAACTTTTCAAAACAAACTTTAAACTTAATATGTGTTACAGTGTAATGTTGAGAGTATAACTGTGCAAAAAGATAATTACAAACGCAATCCTAATATATCAAGGACAGCAGAAAAGGCTCAGCATAATCCATCAGGATTGTGTAGATACATATAGTCAGTTGTAAATAGCCAAATATTCATATAGGAGAGGTCTGTATAGCAAACATTTATGAAAATATTGAATTGATGTCAAGAGTTAAGATATCAAATGCTAAAGAAGTTATATTCATAATAGATAATTTACATTATGACTTTACTAATATTATATTTGTAAAAAGAAAATTGAAATGTTATGGTGAAAAATTGAAATGTGTAAAGATTGCCTTGTTAATGAAAACAGAAAAGAGATTTATCGTCATGAGCTGTATAATGATGAATAATGTCACCTACGAAAAGAAAGTTTTCTAGCAGATTAAATAAACACTACCATTTAGTTAGATCTCTAAAGAGTGTTGATAAGGATGTTCCAACATCAATTAAATTTATTTACCCTATGCTTTTTAATACTGTCAACTATTTCGTTGCATCAGGAACATTATTTTCTTCAAGAATAGTTCCATAGACTATTTGTCTTTTGAATATGATGCAAATTACATTATTCTAAAGGTGTACACTAGTTCCATAGACTATTTGTCTTTTGAATATGATGAAAATTACATTATTCTAAAGGTGTACACTAGTTCCATAGACTATTTGTCTTTTGAATATGATGCAAATTACATTATTCTAAAGGTGTACACTAGTTCCATAGACTATTTGTCTTTTGAATATGATGAAAATTACATTATTCTAAAGGTGTACACTAGTTCCATAGACTATTTGTCTTTTGAATATGATGCAAATTACATTATTCTAAAGGTGTACACTAGTTCCATAGACTATTTGTCTTTTGAATATGATGAAAATTACATTATTCTAAAGGTGTACACTAGTTCCATAGACTATTTGTCTTTTGAATACGATGAAAACTACATTATTCTGAAGGTGTACACTACACATTATGATGTTGTGTGGATCTTCTATATGCATTTATTAAACAGCCAAGCCGAACAGGTTCTCATAAACTATTTGAAAGTTCTATCTTTTCTTCCAAAAACAGCTGAAGAAGCTATCATTTAGAAAATAAAGAAATTCTTCTAAGATAAATTGGCAATGATTTTGTTTTTACTTTAACTTGAACTTCTTTTTACATCATTGAGTGAGAATATTTTGTTTAAAAAATAATGGATAGTGTATAGATTTAGGATTGCCTTTTATTATCTGTATAATGAAGTGAATATTTAAATAGATCTGAAACTTAGTTACTTGATCTTTCATCAAGTTTGACTTTTGTATTAACACTTTCTTTTGAATTTAAATATATTAATTTACCTGCTTGACTACCTTCGTTTGCTTTTTCCTATTTTTTATATCCATGTATACGTTCATCTTCAATTAATCCGTTTTTATTACATTTTTCATGCTTTTGGGATATCTTACCCGAAATCCATCACCACTGATACTTTATTCAAATATTAATAAGTTAAACTTTTAACGAAAAAGATTCTTGTTAGCAAACCCATGTAAACATTATAACTTATCATTAGTTGTTCTAAATGTCTGCTTGTGCATGCAGAAAAAAATTAAATCTTTGTGTGTGTCAACATTTTCTTTTCAGTTTATTTGCATGTGCCTTCCTTGCTGAACATTTGATAAGGTATGCCCTGCTCCATGTATTTTATTATTATGCGTGCTTCTTATATCCATCCTTAAACAATTATCACTATAAATTTATTGACATTAATATTAGTTATTTCCATGTGCTTATGGTGTTCATCAGAGAAAATTTACCTGAGTAAAGAATGTAAGATATGTGTCAGATTCGCACTTTGTGATTCTGAATTTTAAAACAGATGATCTTAGATGTAAAGCGATGGGTAAATAGACAGAAAGTTATGTATTGGACAGAAAGTTATGTATTGTTTCTAGGTTTTATTTCATTCGAGTGATGAAACATCATTGGGGTTTTCTTATTCCTCTTTTTCATATTTATCTTTGTTACATAGACCTCAAAATTTGCAATGATGTTGTTACAACATGGGAGAAAGGGTAATGAGTTTGATTTTGGGCACATGCGGACCATGTTATAAATATTGCATGTGCATACATTACACGACAACATATAATGCTGGGAACGCATTTAGCTAAACAGATTTAGGCATATAATTACATTTGCACATCACAAGGACAAAAGAAACTTGTAATAGATCAGGGAAACTCATAAGATTACACGGTATCACTTTACATCAAAGGAAGAGAAATGTATTAAGACACAAAATGGGGATATAGTTGTATTTTTAACTCACATGAGCCAAATTCAAGAGGAGTAAGTATAATGTTCAATAACAACTTTGAATTTAAATTACAAAGGAACGAAAAGATATGTAAATGTGTAATTTACTTAGAATTGACTTGAATATAGGAAACAATAGACTAACTATGGTCCTAATTCAGATGATCTTTACAATTTTACAGAGTGGAAGAAATAATAAGGGAGTTAAATAGCTCGGGCAATATTTTATGTCGTGACTTCAGTTTCAGTTTCACATTGGAAGGGTATGTAAATGTTAATAACCCAAAAATAATTTAAAAAAAAAAAAAACTTGTAGCAGATCATAACATGGTTGGCTATTATAGAGTACTTAATCCACATATACAGTGATACACTTGGCCCAGGAAAAATCCAACAGAACAAACTATATTGTATTTTTTTCTTATTTCCAAACGTTTAACAAACTTCGTAAATTACATCAAAATTACGTCGGAAAAGTCAATTACTATGCTTAAACTGAAACTTCATAACTTTCGACGCGGTAAAGGATTCTGGGAATTTAATAAAAGCCTTGTAAATTAACAAATAAAAATAACAATTTGCACTGCCTGTTTATAGTCGTGATGAATTAAATGCCATAATTGTAACATATATCCATGATACAAGATATCCATAATGCAATTTGTAATAGTTTATTTTTAGAAGTTTAATTGATGATATTAAGGGGCACAAATATATTATTTGCTATGCATGATTAAAAAAAAAAGGGTGAAAATGAAAAAATCTAGATAATGAAATTGATAAGCTAGAAAAGGACTTGCATACATATAGTAGAGAAATTTAAGGAAAAAGATACATATAGTAGAGAAATTTAAGGAAAACGAATCAGCTCCAAACTTTAAGAAGGATAAACGTCAAGCGTATGCAATGGGAAGTAGCTACCAGTGTACTCAATAGAATTAAAAAAAAAAATCCAAGAATTTTTGTGACTTAGAGAATATACATTTTATAAACAAAATGAATAGAATCGAATCCTTAAAAGAAAATATTTTATTATATGAAAAGCAAATTCTTAATGAAATTATAAATCGTTACAATAATCTCTACTCAGAATCAAAATATATTTTAGATGTTTTTGGGCCCAGTTACCCAATTACTTTGGAGACATGTCCCAAAACTAACAAAACAACAATCAGGTTCTTAGATGAACTACCTAGCATACTTAATAAAGATGAAAAATGATAAATCTCCAGGATCTGGTTGGTTTAGGGTGGAGTTTTAAAGCATCTTTATTTAAATGACAAACTATTTTATCATGAGATCAATTAATGAACGGTATGATATACAACAACTTTCAGTCAGTCAGAGACAGGATGATATTCTTTGTTTTCAAAAGACAGATTTAAATGTAATCTATAGATTAGCATTAGGATTTATAGCTGAAGGGGTACAAATTGTATTTGACACTATACTATCAGAATCACAAACAGGATTCATCAAAGACAAATACACAGGTGATAACATTAGAATAATATATGAATTAATGTAATGTTCAGAAAAATATAATATTCCAGGTCACTAATTTTTGCATTGATTTTTGCAAAACCCTTTGATACAGTATCACCAAATATTCTGAATAAGGTTATAAAGATTTTTCTTTTATTTTGGGAATCCTATATTAAAAAGGATTAAGATATTTATAACAAAATATATCTTCAGGAAGTACACAGAACATTCCATTCAGATTTCTTTTCAGTAAGAAGGGATGTATACAAGATCCTATCTCTCCATATCGGTTTATAGTTTGAGCAGAAATATCGTCGAAGTGAAAACGTTTAAAAATTATAACGGACACATTTGTTTTTCGAAAGGTAGTTTTTGTTGTAAAATAGACGCTGTTCATTGCATAAATATCTTTATAATGTATTCCCGAACTAATCGTGACAGAGACCAAGATCAAGACGTTCTTATAGTTTTGTTCACTATAAATTTTGTCTGTTTTACTACTGGCTTGCTAACTCACTTTCTTGTTTGAGAAGTTGTTTGCCTTGCTTTCTAAAATTTGCTAACCTGTTTGTTGTTCTCTCTTTCAGTAGAACTTATGAACTTGCGTGCCTCGCTCTTTAGATATTGCTCACGACTCCTTCTCTTCATTTTTTTTCAATACTACCTTATTTGTTGTAGGACCACAGACACTCGTGTTTGCACTACCAAACCCTCCACAAAAATTGTTGCAAGAATTTGATTCACTTTTTTTAAATATATTTCGTTGGTACAGTTTGAGTGCAAAGGCTAAAGTCATTTTTGACTAATACAGGTTGTTCTTATACATGCAAATTAAATAAGTTATATAAGAGATGTTAACATATAAGTAGTGTCGTTATCAGTATTGCTTATCATAATGAAGATCGTCTTATACCTATGGAAAAATCTATAAAATTGTTACAATGTTGGATAAATATTGCAGCTGGGCTATATATATTCCCATACTTGCTACTAAATAACCTGACATGTGCTTTGTTATTTGTATAAGTTTGACTAAGCTTTGCATGTTAATTTGCTCTGTTTCACTAGTATGTGTTTTCCGTTATTTCTTTCTTTGGGAAAATAAAGAAGATTAAAACGATAATATAATCTTAAAATGTTACTTTACATCCAATCATTTTGCTTAGATATTAAAAAAATAACGAATAGTCTCATTGCTAAAATCGCTTTTATTGAAAACATTAAGCATATTACATTGCATTGTATAATCTGTAGAAATTTTAATCAAATGGGAACAAAATGAAATATAAGTTCACAACATCTCTGGGCATGCAATTACCTTGATCTCTTAAGTCTCGGCTGATCCTCTTGCTTGCTAGAACTTATTCGAACTTGTTCTCTCACATGATAACTGTTCACAGACGTCTTAAAATAAACGTTTGAATACGTATGCCGTCTACCTAGCAACAACGTTTACTTCACTGTTTATCTTTGAAAATTGTGGTATTGTTATCTCCTTGCTGTTATTTTAACTTTTCTGCATTAAGCTTTTGAAATTCTTGCGAACGTTTACCACATTATCTTACAAGTTTAGCTTTACATGGATGATTCCTCTTTTGTAAAGTTACCTTTCTGGTGACCTTTAAAAATATCTTCGCTTCCCTTTCCAGCTTTTTTAATTTTCTTCAGTTTAACTTTCATATCATTCATTAAACTAATAACAATATCAGTTAACGCAAGTCTTAAAGATTAGTTTAATTTTATTCAGTCTTGTTTCAACTAGCTTTTAGTTTGCTTACTGATTAGTAATGCTTAAACATTGTACCATATTTCTAAAATTAAAATTTAAAAATTGTTTACAGTAAACGGATACCATCGTGTGTTCAAGTTGTAACATCGAGGAATATTCACGAGTTCGATAAAAACGGTAGATACTACAAACCTAGGAGAAAAGAGTTCAACAAAAATGGAATAAACAAAATAAAGAATATACAAATTAGATTTGTGAAATCAGAAAATATTTAAACGATTGCTATGAAAACATTTGTAGGAACATAAAAGATGTAAATAAATTCATGAAACTGGACTATTATTATGGAAACTACGAGATATACAACCATACAAAAGCATTAAAACAAAACATAAATTCAACTACTACAACTGATGAAATGTTTGGTATTCCACCAACTGAATTCTACAGGAGATGATTAAAATTTGCAAACATAGAAGACGTGAATCAAAAGAGACATAAATTTAAACCATTGTATTCCTTGTTCATCCTCTAATGCGATCAGTACTAGCAAACATAAAATACACAAAGGGAATGATAACAGGTTTGAAATGATTTTTTAAAAATCCCTCACAAAAGAACTCGAAGAACGTAAAAGAAAAGCAGAAGCTTTTAAAGTTGCTCACTTTATTTTTGATGATATTTTAATCATTAGCTCGAACTTTATTCTCGAACTATTGGTTTGCAAAACTGTAAACTTGTTTTAATTTGTGTCATATATTTCAATACAAAATATGTAGCAAGATGGTAGAAACAAGCTACTAAAGCAGTTACACCAGAATCAGTAGAAAAAAAGATGCATTGCTTATAAAGCATCCATTACATGTGGTATTTATTTAGGAATAATTTCGATAACTTCCTCCCAAGAACCTGAGACTTGTCCTCTTTGTTCGTTATCTCTGCTCTCTCTTGTTCCTTTTCTCAAAATTAATATGTTTAAATGTTTTAAAACTTGCACTCCATGCCTGTAAATATCTTATTCGATTTAATATTTTATGTAATCTTAACAATGCTTGTAAAACATAAGAATTATCAACTGGAAGAAATTTACTTATCGGTAAAGTTACGCCAAGTAGTATTCCATCTGACAATTAATTGGTTATTTTTTTGGTTTTGCAGTTACAGAAATTCTTGTTTCATTTCTCTGTTTTCAGTCCATTTTCTCTAAATTCTTTTCTGTTAAATGTTTACCAGTCATCTATTTTTATACGCCACTTAAAATATCAGTTTTAATTCCTCAAGTATTCTTCTACAATATCTCGAGTTGCTTCTTCTTGTTCATTGTTGTTATAAAAACAATCATTATGTTAATCTATATTGTGTGTTTAATTTTTGTCTGTGATTATAGATTGCAATAATCATTTATAGACAAGATATTACATAGCTAACTTTTGGCAATGAGTGTAGATTATACATTTAAGATAATGCGCTATACATAAGTTGTTTATTTGGATTCGGCTTCGATATAATGACCATGGTTACAGTTTGGGGTAATTTTTCTTTGGATAATTAAGTCAGGTGGGTGTGTTGCGACATAAGACACGTCGGAGGTATTGCAACATAGAGTCGTTGTAGAGTCGTAGGGTTGTATATAAAAAGAAAGAAGAGAACAATTAATTCATTCATACTTCCTATTTTTTATTACTCTTCCCATTTTATTTTCACTCTATTTTATCTTCACTCTGCAGATGTATTTAATGCTGTGTTTAGATTTAGTTTTAGATGAACCATTTATTTAAAATATTGATTGGAATTACAAGGTGCTCTTATGATTGTTGGGACTAAGTACTATAAGTAAGTGCTGTTAGTTCTTCTTAGGTATTCATTTTGTAACTTAGAGAATTAAATTGTTGTTACGTTTTGCAGAACTTAGCGGTTTTGCTTCTTTCTATTACTTAGTTTAAGATCATAGATTAATAACGCTATTTCTTTTTCAAGTTGGTGGAGGAAGGATGTTGTTCATTTCAGTTGTAAAAGATGGCAGATTCTTATAGAACTGGAAATTCTACTCACAATAATGAAAATATTTTAATGTAAATGATCAAGATTCAGTAGTTTGCGAGCCTGTACCGATGATATAACAGATGAAGGATTCCTGAATATTACACCACCATCTTTATATACATTTATTCATACAAAGAAAACAATTACGCATGGTTTTATGCAGAGATGATGATCAGTATAGATTAATTAGACCTCAGCTAAACTTTATCTTAGATGAAATATTTTACAAGCATTTAAGTTGCAAAGAAATAACAGTTTCAAACAAGTGTAAACAAAATATTAGGATATCTCCCAAAATATGTTGCTTCAAATGGCGGATGCAATTTTTTAAGATAATAGGACAGGGGTCGGCAACCTAATTTACACAGCGTGCCACTCTTTTCCGGATTAATTACAGAACGAGCGCGTGTCCAGTAAGAGAGTAACATTGCTAAACTCGAGATTTTTGGCTGCCCCTGGCTATAAACATGGCTGCCTACGAGACCCTTTGCAAGGAGTTTGGTGCGAATAAGACCTCACATTAGCAACAGAAACATAGTGAAATTAACGGCCTGGTAATTATATATATATATATATATATATATATATATATATATATATATATATATATATATATATACTATATATATATATATATATATACATATATATATATATATATATATACATGCAGCATAGAACATCTAACGGGGTTCGAACCCCGCCCGAGTCATACCAAAGACTTTTAAAAATGGTACTAACAGCTGCCTCGCTAGGCGCTCAGCATTAAGAGGTTAGTGTTAGGACTGGTCGGCCTGGTCTCAGGATAAAGTGATTGGGTGGGACATCAAGCTACATGTCTGCGGCATAATGCCCCAGTGCTAAACATCACTATAAACTGTCACACTGCAGACATCGTAGCGATATGACTGAAAAATTGTTAAAGCTACGTTAACAATCTAAATCACACACAAATCACACAGAGCATTTGACGACAGAATGTGGGTATTCGTATGGGCAATCCTAGAAGCGCAAGGGTAAATGAGGACCTCATTAAGACAAGTAGGACCGGCCTCTGGAGCCCCAAAATGGTTCCTTGGAAACGTTACAAATATGTCTAATCACGAAGAAGACTTTCCGAAGTCATTAAAAACATTGTACAGAGACGCACTCCATCATGCCAGGAAGACGCCACGTCCAGAGTGTTTGACTTGACATCATCCCAAGCGACACGGATCTTCGCGTTGGCTATTAGGAGGGTTACAGAATGAAGTTGTTAGAGATAGCCAACGACAGGATGCTAGGCACCAACGTTGATGTTAATTCGATAAGGGTACCTAGCACCGCCAACGATGCTAGCAAGACTAGTACACCAAAACAACCATAACCGCAGCCAATAAAGCAAGAGAAGATCGACTTTGACCCGCCTTCGCAAGACTTGCTTACACAAACCAACTCCACAAAAGGTACAGGAAGCTCCTGCGCGCAATAAAGCCGATGACCACGATTCTAACAAAACAGCACCAGACGTGGCGGGAATTCCATAAAGGAATCTGCTCCTCATCTTTTGAACGATAAGCAGCCTGCCCCATGCTGTCAGCGCGCGCTAATGTGAGCACATAGCGTGGTAGACATAGTGATTACAGTCGCGGCGAGAAGCGCCAACAGCTGCTGAGACACCCAACCAACGACGCTACCGGCAGATTTTCCGAGATATGACACAGTAGGGATAGTAATGCCAGGCAACTCCGTCAAAGCCTTTTCTGCGAGCGTTGTTAGCATCCCGGAAAGCTTCTGCTGAGAATAAGACCTCACATTAGCAACAGTTTGGTGTTGTGTACAGATTTGGGTATCGGGATGACGGGAGGTGGCCTAAGGATACCAACGGAGCCTGTGATCGTGGGTACAACTGTGCTTTTGTTAGGTTTCGTCTTCCGCTTCGGTCAGCTTTCTCACTTTTAGGAAGATGTGATTATCAAGTTGTGTAATCTAAGCAAGAATATGTCCTTTTCAGAGTTATGCTGAGGCACAGCACCTCTCGCCTCAGGAATGCCTGTGTCGCTGCTTCATTGATTACCGTGTCATCCGATCGTGAAGCAGACAGCTCGATATCTGTCAACCCGTCGTTTTTTCGCCCGGGATCTCGTCTTGAGCCGCGGCGAACTCATACTCTTTCCGACTGGTAGCTGCTCTTCCTGGAGCCTTATCGCTCACCGGAACTGAACGCCCCCGCGATCTCCTATTTAGGATCGGGCCAAAATTTTTATTCGGGTAATTTTTATCCATTATTACCCACACTTCACTACGAGGTCGTCGGACTTATTAGCTTTGAACTCGACCTTGCTAGTGTGTTCTACAGAGAAGCCCTGTGTGTGCGTTGCTCGAGTCCCCTTACTGTAGATATTTCTTCTTGCTTCCACTCAATTGACAATTCTGTGCCACAGGCCCAGGACGGTTTTCCCGACGTCAACTCGTCTGACTTATTAGCTTTGTTGAACGGAGCTCTCTCGAACCATGGTGGTGAATCCAATCTTTTTCCATGCTTAATCACCACGCAATGACAACTCTTAACATAGTAATAGAAGGGTTACTCAAATAGTACTAAACCTAAGCATAGCTCAATACGGAAACCTCTTTTTCACTCTTCGCCTATGAAAGGAATCCCAGGCACTACTAACCCAAAGATAGACCAAAACCAGCTGTTACGGCAACGATGTCATTGTGAGTGTCACTTCTAGGTTGGCATTTACAATTACTTTGAACGGCGACTCAGCGCCGACAGACGCCAACTGTACAGTTGTGAAAAATCTAGGCCTCACCATCGTCAAAAAGATCAGTGTAAAACTGGTCTGCAGCGTCGATGCCGTTGATTGCGGCGTCTACAATGATCTTTGCGTTAAAGGAGCTATAAGTGAGACTAAAGTTGACACTACAGGCTTCCTGCACCCAACGAATCGTCTGAAAAATAACACCTGCATAGCAGTTAGATAACCTGATAAAGTTGATGGCTTCTGTAACCGCAAAAGAATACCTTTGATGACCTTATGGTGATGAGCGATGAAGAAGTAACAGAGTTATAGGCCTCATGCAAGATTAAACTAGGGTCTTGGATAACTGCTTCGCTGTAGTAGTCTCTGCTCACACTGTACACCGCAGTTGTAAGTCACTTTTGTCTACAGATAACTGTGAATGCTTCGCGAGTGACTTGGAAAAGAATGCAACCATCCAGATCTCTTCGGCGAACATCAGCAGCCATTTTAACTTTAGAATGAGTGCTATGAACCAACTGCAGCAGCCATTACATTTTAGGTTTGAGGCCATATCGTCTCCCTTCTGTTTGTCTTGCCTTCCAAGATTTCTGGACCGGAATGGATTATTCTTCTTCAGTTGCCGCAGAACGCTCCTCCTCTGTGTTCTTCTTAACTGTCTTTTCTAGTCGTCTTACCTTCTTGAATTTCTGGACGGGAATGGATTATTCTAATGGCCGCACGTGACTTGTATTCAAGATCATCATTATCACAAGTCGTGTCACAATGTTCGAGTAAGGAAGAAAAAAAAAATGACAACTGCCCAACATTGCCAAAGTAAAGAAGTTGATAGAAGTCATCAGTTTGATGGAGAGGGTGGAGTACCTCCTAAAATAGAGGAAATGGGGTTTTACCCCAACAAGTGTCTGCATGGAGTTGACCTCCTTTGCAACAGCCAAGAGGTTTGTGCGAGAAGTAATAGAGAAAGAAATGGTAAAGATTAAGGCAGCCTGGGAGGAGGAGAGAAAAGAAAAAAAGAGTCAGGACATAATGGGACTTCTAACGCCTCAATGCCAACTGCTTTTAGATCAAGGAAAAATTTCCCTGGCAAGGGGGGGGGGCAAAAAGATTGAAAATCTGATGATTATGATGAGGAGACCAAAATTTATCTTAAACTGGTCGTCTCCACACACACAAAAACATTTTGGCGAGAAGAATATTTGGTCCGCAGAGCCAGACAAGGAAGAGGAGTAGCGGAAAACAAATGGCCCTTTTCATAGTCACCCATATCTCTAGAAAAGAGATATAATAATCATATTTGCCAAAATCTTTCTGGTTTGTGTATGTCTGGGTTGCTGACAACTAAAACTCTTTCTCTTTTCTGTGTGATAGTATGTTTGTATGCAATGGTATAGAAGTGTGTCCATAAACACTTCCTATCATGATCTGCGTTAGTATTCTCGTATGTTTGTGTAAAAGTGTGTGTGTGTGTGTGTGTGTGTGTGTGTAAAGACTTCCTACCCTTTTCGTTGGATGGTGTGTTTGGATAGTGGGTGTGGGGAGCAGCAGAGGAGGTGAACAGACCACTTGTCTGAATCGTAATTTGTCTAAAAAATAAGGTTCCTACGAAGGCTGAAAAATAATGTCGATAACGCTAAACCAAAGCCTCTAACCCTGACTCTGTCAGGCCGAGAGTTTCTCTAATTGGGTTAGCTTATCTCGTTACTTTATCTCCAACTCTTTGGGTGTGTTTGGTTTACTCGCCGGGTCACTCAATATTGGTCGTTCACCTCCTCTGCTGCTATAATTAACCAAAGATTTTATCAAGACCTATACGATATCTAGATCTTGGGTCATGTAAATTTATCGTAATAAATCCGTGTGGGGTAGCTTGTGCTTTCGAAAAGAAGTTTTTGAACTTGATTATGTCCATATCCCCTGAACACCAAGTTTGATGAATATTTCGCAGAGTATGTGTATCTACTCCATTAAACACGACTAAAATATTGCAGTTATCTCTAACCACTTTAGGTATTTGTGTATATTGCTGAGTAACATAGATCACGTCAGTATTTTTATGTCTGCCTCTGGAAAATATCCGAGCTGGATTTGATTGTTTATCTAACATAATATCGTCATATACTACGAGGTTATTAATAAATCCATCTAGGTCATCTACAGATGGGGCTTCATCAATATCGGTAATAAAATCAACAACATCATTGCCGTCTTCATTTAGCCAATTTTGCATTTTCATTAAAATCTTTAAGTACTTCATAACACCGTTGATCATCTACAGATGGTGCTACCAAATATAATTTATCCCACTTGAGCCATCTCATTATCAGATTAAGCAATAATTGTGTCTTACCATATCCAGATGGGCCTATTATAATCGTTCTAATAGAATTTGGTAGTGCTGGATGGTGCCTTACTGGTTCTTGTTTTCGTGTCGCTGAGAAGTCAATTATATCCATATAATAAATAATATGAATTTATATTGTGTTCGATGCAGAGCACCCACGTCCACGACTGGATTAACAACAATAACAACAAAAAATAAAAGACGTGCAATTACAGGCAAATGTGTAAAATGTGGCAAAAAAAATTATAAATTTATTCCTCTTGACTTGTCAGTCAACGGTGGAGATATCGCTGCTTCATTAGGGAAATTACCAGGAGTTCCATGGGCTAAATACCCCGGTGAGAAACATCTTCCTGGATATAATTATTGTGGTCCTGGAACTCGACTTGATATCCGACTTGATGATCAAGATCAACCAAGACCAGGAGAGTATCCAATAAATAAGATTGATCAAGCGTGTCATGTTCATGATGTTGCGTATAAAAGTAAAGATGTACAACAACGGCATCTCGCAGATGTGAAACTGATTCATGCGTTAAATTCTATACCCAATAAATCTGTCAGAGAAAAACTCGCTAGTTTTCTAGTAAAATTTGCTATGAAAGGTAAAATAATGCTAGGGGCTGGTAATTAATTATATAACTATTATGATGGAATCCATTTATTATAGCCCAAGAGGATATTGGAGGAGCAGAGCAGCGATTAGTAAACTTGCTGAAGCAGCAAAAGTCTCACGTTCTGTTGCTGCAGCGTGGTTAGTACGACAGGCAATATGGCAAATTTATCTACCACCACCTAAAAAAATTCAGTATGCACATTTTGATGTCAGCACCCCTAATGAAGTTCATCAAGCAGATATTTTATTTTTACCACATGACACCATTTAAATTAGCAGACGTCAATCGCGCATGTACAAATACGCGTTAACTGTCGTTGACGTTGCAAGTAGATATAAAGAAGCGGAACCATTATCAACAAAGACAGCATCTGAAGTTGCATCTGCGTTTGAACGAATTTATCAATGTGGTGGTCTACGATGGCCACAATTATTACAAGTTGATCCTGGCAAAGAATTTCTTGGTGCAGTATTATCGTTGATGAAGAAACATAACGTTAAAATCAGACGAGGACACACTGAAAGTCATCGTGATCAGGCAATCGTTGAACGATTTAATCGAACACTTGCTGAGCGGTTATTTGGATATCAGTATGCAAAGGAAATATCCACTGACTTTAAGTCCGGGGAAAGATCTCGTGAATGGGTTGCAAGGTTACCAAGTGTGATATCTGCGTTAAATAATGAAATTACTCGTGCAACTTCCATGAAACCTTCTAATGCGATCACAAAAAATATATACCAATACACCGACGTGAATCTTCCTCTCAAGCAGTATTAGGCAATGTAACTGTAAGATATTTATATGAACCTGGTGAACTTGAAGGTGGTAAAAAGAGCAACTGATCCTATCTGGAGTGTGACTACACATACAATTTCTAGCGTGGTAAGATCCACTGGTAGACCTCCAATCTACAGACTAGATTCGACGGCTCCTCAACGTGAATTTGTACGTGAACAATTACAAATAATTCCTGAGGACACACAATTACCACCACCTTCACTTATGTAAGCTAGCACCAGGGCGTCCAGCGCCCCGACGTCGATTACATTCAAGACAGGTCAGCATCACATTATCACGTGTATGACCAAGATCACTATTAATTCTGTCTACGGTAAATTGTCTTGGATTATTATTCGAATATTGACATAACATATTACAGTTACAGCTTGCACAATGATTATTCTGTCGTTGTTTTAATGTTATAATAAATTCAGTATCGATATCAAAATCACGATTATTTTTTTTTTGTCACATTGTTTATAACCATATAGTTTTTTTCTTATTATGTCATTATTAACAGTTTGATCATTATTTTCTGTAAAATTTATAATAACCCTATGCAGTTGAAATATTCTTCTGACACGAGATACTGCAAGATAGACTAAATTTGACCATTCGATCCGATCATCGATAATCCAGATATTTGTATCAGAGATAGTTAACCCCTGTGAAAAATGGATCGTTATAGCGTATCCTAACGTCCATGGAGATTTATCCATGCTCAATGTACTCTCAACAACATCAACAGCAACCAAAACAATATCATTCAGTACAAGATTTTCTATCTTGGTGGAACCAAGGCACCGGGAATTTCAACTTCACTATTCTGTCGTCGAGTATCTGCTGGGCGATAACACAAAGGTACAGGTAGATTTGAAAACTTTTCTTTATGTAACGTAAATAATTTCTCCTGTAGTTCATCACGAACTATCTTTCTACTTGCGACTATCAAATCAGTAGGTCTCCATAAACTCAGAAAATCATTCATATTAGTCTCTGGAATTACTTTACGCATTATCTCACATTGTATTTTATCTGGCTGTAGTCTGATTAATCTTTTAAGTTCTTTCAGCGGTTCATCAGTAGCTCTATGGTCATCATTTATTTCTTCATAATAATCTACGTTATTCTTCAGCCATTCATGTGGAGACTGACCAACAAAGGGTGGTGGTTGACCATGATCACCACACATTATTACAGCAGTATTCTTTGTCAATAACCAATCAAGAAATGTTTTTAATATTTCTAACGACACCGTGTCTACCTCGTCCCATATAATATATTTAGGTATATATTTCTCACCCATTCGTTCGGGAGTCCATGTGTCTCCACACCATCTAAAGAAACTATGATATGTACACGATTTTACTCCTCGCTCTTTTATTTCTCTGGCGAGTTTATGTGTCGGTGTCAAAACAATTATATCCGAATTATTATTCATGAATAATTTAATCACGCGCGTTGTTTTACCTGAACCACCGCATCCGTTAAGATAAACAGTCTTATGTCTAGCCACAGGATCATATACAGATGGTGCTGATGACTTTGAAACTTGATTATTATTTTTGTAATATATTTCCTTAATTTCAACGTCGGCAGATTCAGAATAACTAAGTATATTTTCTTGCTTTATCCTCCATGTTCCCCATTCACCATTACCGAGTAGCGGTTTTAATAAATCCTTATATTTTTTTATGTATATAAAATGAATCCGTAGCAACTCTGACAGCGTAACGAGGAAATCTATTTATCATCGACAATAGGTTTATCGAAACATAGGCTAGCATCGAAGATCTTAAATGAGTAAATTGCGGGGAGTCGCCATCAATATAGCTCACAATCGTACCTAGTTTGGTTCCATCTGATAAATAAGCATTACATCGGCTTATAAATGTGTTTTTTTCCGTTGTATCAGCGATTATAAAATCTAGTTCAGCATCGTCCATAATCAATCTTGTACAGTGTCGTTTATAATCGTATGAACTACCTTGAGTAAACTTACCGATTATCTTTCTACCAAGATCTTTTGCAAGTTTTTCATCATGTTCGTCAAGATCAGGAAATTCTTTCCTGGCATCATCGACAGGCTCTGGTAACCAAACTTGCTTCTGTGGACTATACGATATAATTGCTTCATTTACTCTCAACGATATTAAAATTCCAGCATCAAGCATATATCGCAATAGTACTATTGGAACCCAACATTTTTCTGAAAAATGTCTTCCAAACCAAACATAAGTAATAGCATGGAGATCTGCGAACTCGAATGATTCTATATAGGCAAATCCGGTTAAGTCAAAATCTGGTAAGGGTCCATTTATCGCTACTCTGGTCATCTCATGTGATGGATGTCCAAATCTCTTAAAGTATCTAGAACATTCTCCATATCCAAGAAAACTCCCAGGATAACATGCTATCATATCAACCGAGATACCATGTCAACTGAGATAACGTCACTATAGTCGTATTTGGTATTCCATAATCCACCGTGCCCATATTCTATACAACTTTTCTGGACGTCTTCAAGAAATTCTGATCGTGTCGGTTTCCATGAATTTTTCTCCTGAGCGAAATGGGCAGCAACCGATGGTACGGTAAAACAATTATTTAATAATTCTCTAACCTTGATATCGTCAAAAATATATTTCAGAGCAAGATTTCTCATTTCTTCATGAAGAGATTCTGTACGATAAATATCACCATTAGGCCGTACAAATTGATTGTAATCATGTTCTGAACTTTGAAATAACCAGACACAGGGTCACTTTTACTGATATTTCTGATAAAATCAAATATATGACCACCATAAAATGTAACCGTTCTGTCTCGTGGAAATATTGTTACAGCATTAGTCCATGCATGTGCGTTATGATCAACGATATCTATCGAAGCTCCTCTTGATTCATATTTTGATTCATACAAAATCTCTCCGGTTAACGTCCTCACTGTTATTGGAAATTTCAATAGCTTTCCCAGCTCAGCAACATCTTTAATAGATGCTCCAGTATCTTTAACTGTTTTTGCTCATGTATTTATTGTTTTACGTCGTAAATCTGTCAAGCCATTACCACGTATCGCATTTGCGAAATGTTCTGTAACTCGTTCAGCTACACAGTTTATTCTCGACACTCTCATCGGTTTGAGATCCGCAACGTTAGGTTTATCATTCAGCGGATATATTGCATAGACAACAGCAGTCACAGGATACCTTCGTTCATAATACGGCTTATCAATACCAGTCAGTATTCCAGGTTTGGATTTATTATTTAAGATAACAATATTATTTCCCGACTGTACATGGACTGGATCACGCTTATCACGAATAATCCAAATATCGTCATCTGTACTTACAATAAATTTTATTAAAATAAAATATTTTTGATTATCAAGGTGGATAATAATTACTTTTCCTCGTTTGTCATTCATCATATTAACGGTATTTCCGATCCTGAATGTTGACCACACATGAGCAGCACCATCGTCACGAAATTCCTTTTTGGCTTCACGGATACGTTTAGTTATATCCGCATTCGTTAAAGCTAGATCTTGCATCGAAACACTAAATTTATATTCTGGTAGTCTGTCAAGATCAAATCTAGGTCTATAAGGTTCAACTTCGGATAATTCCTCCATTATAATTAAGACAAATATTTAAATTGAATTTTAGTATATATATATAATGATTCAAACAAGGAATAAGTGCGTTTGGCTTAAACTTGGACATATCTCTCATTGTGATAAACCATGTGTAAACGAATACTGCGGAAATCACATGCAGAGTATCAAACATGGAAGTACAGGACCAAAACCATGTGTTCAGTGTGGTATTGGAGTCAGAGGAAAAACTCAGTTATGTGTAAAATGCGGCGGTAAAAAATATAGAGAACTGAAACGTTATTATGACCAAAATAAATAATATCTTGACATTGTCAGGTAAATCCCCTATAAAAACCGCAATGGATTATCTGGCCAGATTTTAAAATAATGATTTAGACAAATAATATTATAGTATAAATGGAGCAAAACGAATTTGTAGCACATCCGATCATCAAAAATTATGAAGCGTCTCGTGATGGCGTGATCAGGAACTGCCGATCAAAAAAACCAGTCGGTAGTCTTGATAAATTTGGTTATTTTAGATTCAGTGGTGGTAGAGGTAAAAATTATTTCTCACATAGGTTCATCTTTGAATGTTATTTTGGATTGATTAAAAACGGACTTGTAGTTGACCACTTTGATGGGAATCCCCAGAATAATCATTTATCTAACCTGCAAGTTACCACACAGAGTCAGAATTCTAG
Organism: Megalonaias nervosa; assembly: GCA_016617855.1. NCBI lineage: Eukaryota > Metazoa > Mollusca > Bivalvia > Unionida > Unionidae > Megalonaias > Megalonaias nervosa. The sequence goes on along the minus strand of JAECUM010003974.1, from coordinate 2,149 downwards.
ACGTGGAAATACAGGAGCGTGTAAAATATTCAGAAAGAGAGCTATTAAATCCATAAATGCAGAAACAGACCAAGACATAACTTTCCCATCAATAAACGCAGCAGGCAAATATTTTGGCATACATCCACGATCGGTACAATTTGTCGCAAATAAAACATAGAAATCAGCATATTCAATAAAATCCAACCAGCAGATAATATTTGAATACGTCAAATGACTCTTCAAAACAATAAATTTTTTACTGTATATATTTCGACTGTCAATTTTGCCAAGGCTTTTGTTTAGCAATCACCACAGTTATAGGTCCACCTTCACTGTCGCTGCTCTCAGTGTCACTTTTGACAGAATCAGATAACATAATCTTTCTCAATTGCATTATACGATTGGCCATAAATTTTCTTTCTTTCGTATTTACGAGATAGTTCGGATCTGATATTTTCGATTGAACGTGTAAGAGGTGCAAATAGCTTTACCTGTGTGTCGTTTACCATTGCCAAGGATTCTAACACAGACTGATAAATTGATTTCACGAATCTGTAATTGCAAGGTAATGTGTATTTATTTTCAAATTTTCGTTGCTGTAATGATTCAAAATCACACATAAGTTTCTGAGGATCAAGATTATCAGAGAGATTTATTCCGTCATGTTTTAGTTTTTCAATAGCAGAAATAATATCATTAATGTTTTCATAGTTCATTATATATATATTTATTTCTTTAAAATAAAAAATATTTACAAAAGTAGTAGTCCCCCATGTGGGACTGTTTTTGTGGACGGCACAAACATATGTTGTATGATTATGAAATATATACAAATGGTTTATGATTTTGATTTGATTATGGACGGCACAAACATATATTATATGGTTATGAAATATATACAAATGGTTTATGATTTTGATTTGATTATGGACGGCACAAACATATATTGTATGGTTATGAAATATATACAAATGGTGATGACGGGGGAATCTTGTCTACGTCCAACAGATTTTGTACACTCTCCCCCCATACAAAACCCCGGGGAGTGTAAAAGGTACACCCACCACAAGGGTGTATGGTAGGAGAGTGTATTTTGTCTGTTGTGGATTTCGAGGAAATTCTCCGGGTTCCCCCAATAAATAGCATCAGTCGCCAAATGCAAGATAATATATCTTTAGCATTTTTGGAGACTCGAACACGCGAGAGTCTGCAGAACTTCGATCTACGTCCAATCACCTTACCACTTCGGCCACCGCTCTCTTATCAATAATACAGTTAGATTTAAGTATATAAAATATTTGCGCTGTCTCACAGGACTTGTATTACTAATAGAATGTAGAACTGTAGCGTGAATTTACTTCAGTTTTTCAAAATTAATAAAATAATCGCACATTGCATTTTCTGTATGAGTTATCGTTCGTTAAGGTCAAAATACATGTGTTAGAGCTAAAAATAACTCTACGTACTTGGTATATAAGTGCTTGTGGAAACTATACATTTCTCATATATAATATAATGATTGTACCGATTCCACATCATCATATTTGTGCTTGCGGAATTGGTGCATTTTCATATAATAATATAATGAATGCACCGGTTCCGCATCACGATTTGTGCTTGCGGAAAGTGTACATTTTCATATAATAATATAATGAATGCACCGGTTCCGCAAATATCGTTCGTTAAGGTCAAATTACATGTGTTAGAGCCAAAAATAACTCTACGTACTTGGTATATAAAACTGACGTGAATTTAAGGTTATCAGAGATAAAAGATGCATCAATATCCCTCTCTGTTACAAATTACTGATTCACTAACAGCTAATTGCTTACAGAAAACAAATAAATCACTAAATAATTAACAAGAAACAAGATATATTCGTTGTCTGTAAATCGAACGTAGTAGTAAGGGAAATAATCGTTTAATTTACTCTGCAGAGAAAAATAACAGAGTTATCTCGCTTTATTACATATGCAATAAGAATTGAACCCGCCAAAACATATTTATCAAATTAACGTTATTTAAGAGAAACAAAGATTTTATAATATATTTCTGAAAAAAATTTAATTTTACTTATTTTTCTGATTTATCGAGGGTAAAAAACCAAGCACATTTTATGTTTTTTTAATAATTTTATGAATTAGAGTACCTATTTACCCATCTGATT
>JAECUM010003973.1:0-124483 GCA_016617855.1 Megalonaias nervosa | reverse complement strand
CCTTCCTTTTCTTTTTTTTTTTTTTCCTAATTGTTATTTATTTATATTATTTACTTGTAGATTTATTCTGTGTGAAACAAACCGTGAAGTAATTATCGACAGTGTCATACCACCTCGATAGGAGATTGTTGTTGTAGGGTTTAACGCCATTTTTCAGCGAAAGATGGGATATACATGGCGACTAGTATAAATGGTTGAGGAAGAACCAGGGAAAACCCCGGAAAGAACCACCAACCCACGAGAAGCTACTGGCAAGGTTTCTCACATACCCACATTGTCAGAACCCGAGACTCGAACCCACGTAGACAGAGGTGAGACGTAACGGTGAGCACTTGAGACCACTCGGGAACCCTCGATAGGAGACAAAAGACGGACCAATTTATTTTTAAATCCGGATTTTTTTTCTCCCTCCATTTACCCGATATTTTTTTTCTTCAAACTAATATAACGGAATATAATGGTTATTATTTTTTCTAAAATCAGAGTATGAATGATACCCAGCCATATTCATCTAAGGACTATGCCGTGCTATCAAGGGAAATTTCGTTTAGCTGAGGTTACACAAGCTAATCTTATTTTACTTTCTTTCTTTCTAATTGTTAGTTATTTATAGAATTTTTGTGCGTGAAACAAACTGTAAAGTAACGATCGGAGACCGAAGATAAGACCCGAAAATTTTGTCTTCTTTGGGGAGGCCTGCGATTTCCTTTCCAGCCGGGATATTTTGTCTCTTTTACCTGAAAATCATTTTTTTTTTTTTAAAAAAAAAAAAAACAAAACCTAAAAAAACCCCAAACTAATATAACCAATATAATGCATCTCATTTTCTACGATCAGAATATGACAGTTTTTCTCGAGCTGTTTGTTGGCCGGACATTTATTCAGTTTTGGTATTTTAGGTGTTCAAATTTAACACCTTATTTTATTGTGAGTGGCGGGGGAGGGGACAGGATTTGTGTGCCCTAGGAAAAATTTTAAATTGGCCCCAATGAATTACTAATTGTATCGGGTGGACCCCTTGACCCTTGTGGGCCCCCGGAAATTGTCCTTTTTGCCCTACCGTATCCGCGGTCCTGGTGGGTGGAGTATCTAAAAGTATCTACTTATTTGAAGAATTGGAGCCTATCTAAATTCGAGATTTCTGTGCACACCCATTTCACAAATATTCCTATTATAAAACGAAGAAAGTATCTCGTACATGCAATGGTGATAGCGTAGCTAGGCATACAAATCGATGCACATGGGTAACGCAGATAAACAACTTAAACCACACACACATACACGCACGGGCGGGCGCGCGCGCATCCCCTCCACTCTTCCCAACACCACCAAGATGTGTGCATAAGAAAATGACTGTAAACGCCCTTTAAATGGAAACATATGTTATCAACATCCTCACAAATCTAGTCACACACTAACAGTCTAGCCTAAGATTGTGTAGTGGTACATATTATAGAGTGCTACCATGTATGTGTATTTGAAAACTACTGTTAGGCAACCGGCATGGCTACACTTTATCAGTGTCAATTCTGAGCATGAGGTCTTTATTACTTCTTTTGCAAATGCTTAGTAAATTCATACTTATGTACTTGAAAACCACTTTTTTGCAGGGTTTGTGGGGATGGTGGTTATTTGATGTTTTGGTGAAGAAAGGCTAGCATATTTTTGTTTCTATTGTTTGATGAATTTTTACTATTTATTTATTTTCTTATTTATTTATTTTTACTTGCAATATTATTATCATTTTAAATATCTAGTGTTTGAAGAACCTATGTGTCACCAAATCTGAAAGTACCCTTCTCAGACCTACAATAAGAAACACCCACCCCAACCCGGTATATATTCCTGAATCGAAAACATTGACTGACGACCTTGTCATAAGCGTCTTCTCTCTAACCCGTTAAAGTTAGTACGCGTGTTTAAAGGAAATGGTTGCATTAAATTTGATAGTATCATACGAAACTTCATTCCAATATGCGAACTGCTCTCTCTCTCTCTCTCTGTGCGGAGCATAAAATTCAAATGCCAGTGCTTGCACAACACTACCTCATACACAAGTATGCACTGTGAAAGAGTATAGAATACGTATTCAGATCGATCAATGTACAAAGAAATTTCAGTCAAGTTCGATTTGAGATCTAAAAGGCTTTGTTCACTGGAACATTGAAGTGACATGAAATATCACCGTGTGTGTCGGAGGTTGGGGATCAAAGTAAGTGCATATTAACTGGGACTCCAGTATGTATGTATGTATACATGTATGTGTAGGGCTTCACGACCCATCAGCACAGGACCGACTATACAGTGATGAGCAAGTTTTAAGGTACAAAAGGGGTAAAAAGTCCTTCAAAACACAAAGCCCATTTCTTGCAAATAACCAGTACCTTTTTTTTTAAAGATCAAGCCATTCTCGGCTAGAACGTTATCTTGGGAAACATCGAATGGCAAAAATATTGTTACGATGCCTCTTGCGGCATGCGATCAGGTCTATTCTACATTCCCGACCCCACAAACGACGAGGACCAGGGTGTAATTTTAGTCCCATGCATATTATGGCCTATAAATTTTTTTTTTTTTTTATTTTTTTTTTTTAACAACACTACAACAATTTTACTCAGATCTCAAGTTCGGTTTCAAAAGTATTTATTTTCCTTTTCTTTAAATTCGCTTCATCACCTAACCGTGGGTAGGCGACATAAGTAACAACGACATCTGTTATACAGTCAATATAAATTGGTATCATTACGATCATTTTACGTATGAGAGAGAGAAGAAGAAATACATATGAATTGAGTACTGTATGAAAGTAATATCTGATATTAAATGCAGTGATGTGTAAATATTTAGAAGACACAAATATTTATGCAAACAATTACTCGCAAATAGATTTGTACATTGTACAAAAGAAATATTTGGATAATTTCCATCTCTCGGATCCCCTCTTCACCATATAGTTTTTTGTCGCTTATTTACATATTTTATTTTTTTTACATTTTTGTAGATGCAGTTTCTTGAGGGTGATTGTTTTAAAATTTATGTCATAAACGGTGCAAAACACTTTTGTTTCATTATCATCGACATATTTTTCAGAAATAAACAGCCTACAGAGCGTAAAGGGTCATTATACAAAACAGAATGTTGCATAGGGAAAGCAAAAAAGATGCACAAAGGTTATAACGAAGAGCTTGTCGTCTTGTGAGCAGGAGCGTGACAAAAAGACATCGAGGAGAATTCAGTAAAATGTGAAAGCAAACTTATTTAAGAGTGACTCGATGTGGATTCCACTAGAAAATAAAAATGACATACTGAAGTTCGGAACTACTGGTCATTTAGTTCTTTTGTAACGATTGGACATATCTATATTGTTCAACTTTATTCAGTAAAATGTTTCTCTTGTACGGCTTGTGTAATATCATATTATAGCTATCCAGTGAATATAGAAAAGAGCGACAACCCGTCATTGTTATCAAGAGCTTTCTTAGATTCCATTCAAATTTGAATACAGAATGTAAGTAGAGCTGCATAGAATCCTTATAATTTGCATTCTGGGATTTGCTGCATATCCTCATGGCAGACTTTGCCCTCTGATTGAAGGGAGAATATAATTCTAATTATGATCGATAATATATAAAGACGATATTTTTAAATTGATATAATAAGAGATTAAAATTACCACCACCGAAGAGAAAATTGTAATGTTTCAAGATCTTCCTGTGCTAGTTCTTGATTTTTTGACAATAATATTTTTATAGTTTCGTAAGGAATTATTAAACTAGCTTTTAGCCTCGGAGCTTCTATTTGTGTCATTATGACTAATATATTAAATTAGTGGTAAAATGGACAAAATACCTTAGAGAACGATTCCTCTTTTTCTTCACATGTAACAACGGGTTTGTCGAAATTCATGTACTTTTAATGTTTTAGGTTTTGCTGGTCAGCATTAATCTATGAGCAGCTACACCATATTTATATTTCGGTTTTGAAATGAAAGATGAAATTTGTATAGTGAAGTAAATATACTCTGTATAAAAATATGACTCAAGATTTATGATACATTTATTTGATTGTTTAAATATTACATTTCTGACATATGAAACTGTTATTGTTGTTGTTATTGAAATAAGATTTTTTATCAGCGTATATTTCATTTAATAACTTTAGAATATAGAATTTACTTTCTGCCGTATTTAGCCAAATGGACGACTTATATAATTGACCTTCTGATGTATTTAGCCAAATGGACGGCATATTTAATTGACTTTCTGCCGTATTTAGCCAAATGGACAGCATATATAATTGACATTCTGCCGTGTTTAGCCAAATGGACAGCATATGTAATTGACTTTCTGCTGTATTTTGCCAAATGGACTGCAGTATTTAACCAAATGGACATCATATATAATCGACTTTCTGCTGTATTTAGCCAAAAGACTGCCGTATTTAACCAAATGAACAGCATATATAATCGACTTTTTGCTGTATTTTGCCAAATGGACGGCATATATAATTGACCTTCTGATATATTTAGCCAAACGGACGGCATATATAATTGACTTTCTGATGCAGTTAGTACTCAACATCTCAAAGATTATACACATTATAAAATTTGTCTGACTTTTTACCAGTGTTTTCCTAATAACTGATCTCACTTTAACACAATTTTATTAATTTACAGGTTTTATATATTTCAGATATTTATTCATAGGATCGTCTGTTGCTAGATATAGAAGTAACGACATTAGTTTAGTTTAGTTTAAACCATATTTGTTTGAGAAACTTTGTCAAATACAATTATAAACATATGATTTGGGGGATTCAGTAGAAAGTATAAGTTTATTAGCACTGTCTCCCCAACAGTACAAAAAAAGAAAATATAACATCAAAGATCTCAATGCCGGTACCAAAGGTTTTCCAGAAAATATGCATACACTTACATACAAAACGTAACAATGAATAAGAACTAAGTCAATGCGATTCCAATGGTTGTGAGTTCAGTTGACTAATTAAATCTCATATTGATCTTAATATAATTTTGCACAGCTAAAATATTTGTGTGTTGTTTTCTACAGTTAACACAGGGTTGCAAAATAATAATGTTCCCATCGTAAGAGCGAAAGGATGTATAGGATTTGATCTCTTAGATTTGAATATTTGGAACAGTCTTATAGAAAGTGTTTTGCATTCTCAACTTCACCGTAGGAGCAATACTTATTACTGAATACATAATTCGTAATTTAATTTACTCCAATTTGTTATCTGAAGCATTCCATCACCAGCGCAGTAGCAATATGGAGTGGTTTCTTTATTGCGGTTCAAGTAGGCTTTAGAATTATGTATTGAAGGGTTGTTTCTTTCTTCAACGGGTAACAAGTATTAAAGGTTATAGTTTCTAGTTTATTTACAGGAAAATGGTAATTACTTGTCAAAGGTTTACTGAGATCATAAATATTTTCAAAAGATTTAAAATAAATAAATAAATTCCTTTGTATGAGGGCCTCAAGGTAGATTAGTTCTCCAGCTACTATCTTACAGTTTACCTGTTTTCGTTACCTGGTCAATGTATATATTTCCAATATTGATATGTTGATAACTTCCGTAATTGTGATTGGAAAAATAAGAATCATTAATTTGTAAATTTTCCTTGACATTTAATTCAAATATTTTGTTATTCACAAATACCTCCGTTCCATAATTGTTAATTTCGATGCGAGTTTTAAATCACCGAGTATATAACATTACGTTTTGATTTTCTAAAGTTGCTTGCAGTATATGCAAAAAGAAGTTAAATCCGGATTTATGTTTCAATAAATATTTTACTTTTTAAAATAATGTATTGGTCTTTGATTTTCCTGTTAAATTTCTTCTTTTCTGACCTATCTTTCTTTCAGACTCATACACAAATAAACCTGCACTAGTGTTGCTGCTTTAAACGTAAATTAATGTTTGATACGACAACGACCACTGCCTGAACTCATTCACGGCTGTGGCAATCATTGTCCTATTTACCTGTCCATTGTTTCCTTCATGGAGTTCACGTTCTTTCAAAACACATGGATTCGTAATCCCGTAATAAACAAGTGTGGTTGCACGTGTACTGTGACGTGTCAATGGCCTCCACCTAACCTCTGGCTGATGTGTCATTAATTGGATTGCTCACTAAGGTCTGGACCTTTTATTAAACTCTTGTCCTTTAAAAGACCTCTCGTTTTCTGAATCATCGACCATGCCACCGTCAGTCTCAATCAGTCGTTCTTCATGTGCTGTATGTATGTGTGTGTGTGTGTAACACATCAGTACAGTACTGAGAGAGATAGGTATGAACTTCAGCTGAGTACAGTATGAATGTAGTAGTAGATATTAAATAATCTAATTTATACAACCATTTATACAGATTTAGAAGACAGAAATAAATTTTTAAAAATTTATAAAAAAGAAAGCAACAGAGGATAAAGACTGACCCTTATGGATCTCGCAATCCTTCTTATAAATCTCATACTTCCCCACCCTTCAATTAAAGACCCATACACAAATTTATTTCCGTGTAGGAACCGACACAAAATCAATTTTTAAATTTTATACGACATAAATTTTGGACCACAGAAATGTTTGTTTAATCAAGCACTTGATACAATATTATCAGGTTGATACAAATCGATGGGAACGATTTATCTTTGATGGACCCAGGAATTTCTTCGGATAATGTCAATACCTTTTTTTTTTTTCAGATAAGAAAATGATGTGTTCTCCTTTCTTCCCTGCACTATCTTCTTTTCTTGCAGTTTTATTTCCAGACCTAGTTATCGCTTGGTTGTCTTTATTGCTTTATCATTTAAACTGTATGTGTAATCCAAAAACCGAGAACTTTCTTTTGAAAAATAATCACGTTTTAAATATAATTGTTTTATGATATTGCTCGAGATGTATGCAGAGAATTGTCAAGTCCCAGCTGTATTATTTTAAAGAGCATGTCTTTGTTGAATAGAAATACGGACGACTACAAAACAGCACGGCCTGTACTTTATGTTTAACCATTGCTGTCATTCTTCCCCATCCATACCATACTTCTAATCCCACAGGCACTCCCACCAAGTCCACCCCACCCCAATGCCATATTCAAAATAGCCTCTACCAGATAATTTCCCCCTGACAAATCCACCAACTCCACCCACCTCAATCCCACCTAAGAGTGGAGATCGTTGTGTAAATGTACAAAATAACCTCCACAACTCCACACCACCTCAATCCCTGCTAAGTGTGAAGACCGTTGTGTAAATGTACACAATAACCTATACAACTCCACCCCACCTTAATCCCATGTGAGAGTGGAGATCGTTGTGTAAATGTACACAATAACCTCCACAACTCTACCCCACCTTAATCCCAGCTGAGAGTGAAGATCGTTGTGTAAAAGTGCACAATATATAATCTCCACAATTCCACCCCACCTCAGTCCCAGCTAGGTGTGGAGACCGTTGTGTAAATGTACACAATAACCTCCATAACTCCACCACACCTTAGTCGTTGCTGAGAGTGGAGGCAGCTGTGTATCTCCATCACACAATATGTTGAGGTTTTAAAATTCACTTCATTAATATATTTAGAACATTGATGACAAATGAGATTAAATATTTAAAATAACATTGCATAATCATTCTGATATATGTTTACATGACTGTCTCATTAGCACAATTATTCCTCACGTACAGAGATCATCATGCTCATGGATTAGCCAGCCTCCAACCGGGGATTAGCCAGCCTCCAACCGGTGCAACGATGACTGGGCAATATATATATATATATATATATATATATATATATATATATATATATATATATAAACAAGTGTTTTTCTACGTCATTTCAGGTGGTAAGTTGCTTTATGCAATTCTTGGTTTTTAGTTTTCGTATTTGGCAGTAGTTTAGATCAAGACTGGTTCCAAGTCTGCAATGGTGTAGGAAAAATAGCGCCACGTTAAGTACCAACTATTCCATGTAGCACGGACAGACATGTTCACATAGCCCTAGTTTGAAAGTGCATCGACATCGATATAAAGGAGAAACTAATAAGTGGACTAGGACAGGAGAAACTAATAACTGGACTAGGACTCTCTCTCTCTCTCTCTCTGACAAAATCATGCAGGTAGATAGATAAATAGATGATAAAGGTCACCAATACACATAACTGCATATGTTATCAATCAGTAGAAAACAGTCAAATTATGTAAATCAAAGTATATTTAGTACAGTTTGTACATGTTATAGAATAGTATCGGTCAATATATGGTTTCTATTCGGCATTAGAGAGCTGCTCTATTCATCTAATTCATATCGTCCTTGGGCCAAATCAAGTCTTGACACTCTAAAATAAGGACTTTTTATTAGTCACTTGGCATAAAAACCTTTCTGAATACCTTCTAACTTATACTATAATAGTCTTTATTGATTGTAGAGAAAAATATTTCGTGGTGAAATTCATGTTCAACATCATGTTTATAGGATTTGTAGAGGAGATATTGTTTTCAATTTTTAACCAAAGGCACACAAAGTATGTTTACTTCTCTAGTTTATGCTTAGTCTCGTTCTTGTAATTTTGCTTACCTAAACAAGAATGTCATACCTATATATAGACCAAATATGCTGACGTTCTTACTCCTATCGTATAAATACTGCAGCGCATCGCATTTTCACCATAGCACTGCACTGGAAGGACTGCCGGAAGGCCACCATGCGGTGCGGGTAGCCGCTTACTTCGAACTTGTTTCTTTTTTGGCAAGATGGCTACATATAACATTTGGGGCCTGATCCCTTCCATGTCGGGATCAGGCCCCAGGTAGTCGGGACAGGGATTCCCCGAATCCCGGATAAAGTCTCGGCTACTCATGGAGTGCTAGGATAGCTACTCCATTAATGTTTTGTTTTGCACAACACACACGCACGCACACACAGCGACTACCCAGGGCTGAAAGGGTGGAGTCTCTCAAAGCGGCCTCGCTGCCTCACCTCCGAATGTGAGCGAGTAGGGAGGGACAAAACCCGGACGGCCCCCCAGGTAACAGTTCTTGAGGGACGTGGTAGACAAATATACGTTCTTCATTACTGTTCATTCTTGGGGGTCCCAGCCATTTTCAACTAAGGACTATGCCGTGCTATCAAGGGAAATTTCGTTTAGCTGAGGCTACACAAGCTAATCTTATTTTTCTTTCTTTCTTTCTAATTGTTAGTTATTTATAAACATTTTGTAAAGTAACGCTAGTAGACCAAAGATAAGACCCGAAAATTTTATCTTCTTTGGGGAGGTCTGTGATTTTCTTTTCAGCCCGGATATTTTGTCTCTTTTACCTGAAAATCTTTTTTTTTTTAAACCAATATAACCAATATAATGCTTCTCATTTTCTATGATCAGAATATGACAGTTTTTCTCGAGCTGTTTGTAGGCCGGACATTTATTCAGTTTTAGGTGTTCAAATTTGACACCTTATTTTATTGGGAGTGGGTGGTCTGGGGGTTCGGTGGGGTGGGTGGGACAGGATTTGTGTGCCCTAGGAAATTTTTTAAATTGGCCCCAATGAATTACTAATTGTATCGGGGTGGACCCCTTGACCCTTGTGGGCCCCCCAGAAATTGTCGTTTTTGCCCTACCCTATCCGCGGTCCTGGTGGGTGGAGTGTCTAAAAGTATCTACTTATTTGAAGAATTGGAACCTATCTAAATTCGAGATTTCTGTGCACACCCATTTCACAAATATTCCTATCATAAAACGAAGAAAGCATCTCGTACATGCAATGGTGATAGCGTAGCTAGGCATACAAATCGATGCGCATGGGTAACGCAGACAAACATCTTAAACCACACACACACACGCATCCCCTCCACCCTTCCCAACACCACCAAGATGTGTGCATAAGAAAATGACTGTAAACGCCCTTTAAATGGAAACATTTGGTATCAACATCCTCACAAATCTAGTCACACACTAAACAGTCTAGCCTAAGATTGTGTAGTGGTACATATTATAGAGTGCTACCATGTATGTGTATTTGAAAACTACAGTTAGGCAACCGGCATGGCCACATTTTAATAGTGTAAATTCTGAGCATGAGGTCTTTATTATTTCTTTTGCGAATGCTTAATAAATTCATACTTATGTACTAGAAAACCATTTCTTGGAGGGTGTGTGTGGGTGGCGGTTATTTGATGTTTTGGTGAAGAAAGACTAGCATATTTTTGTTTCTATTGTTTGGTGAACTTTTTACTATTTATTTTTTTATTTTCTTATTTATTTATTTTTACTTGCAATATTAGCATTATTTTAAATATTTAGTGTTTGAAGAACCTATGTGTCACCAAATCTGAAAGTACCCTTCTCAGACCTACAATAAGACACACCCACCCCAACCCGATATACATACCTGAATCGAAAATACTGACTGACGACCTTGTCATAAGCGTCTACTCTCTAACTCATAAAAGTTAGTACATGTTTAAAGGAAATGGTTGCATTAAATTTGATAGTATCATACGAAACTTCATTCCAATATGCGAACTGCTCTCTCTCTCTCTCTCTCTCTCTCTCTCTCTCTCTGCGGAGCATAAAATTCAAATGCCAGTGCTTGCACAACACTACCTCATACACAGGTTTGCACTGTGAAAGAGTATAGAATACGTATTCAGATCGATCAATGTACAAAGAAATTTCAGTCAAGTTCGATTTGAGATCTAAAAGGCTTTGTTCACTGGAACATTGAAGTGACATGAAATATCACCGTGTGTGTCGGAGGGTGGGGGTCAGAGTAAGTGCATATTAACTGGGACTCCAGTATGTACGTATGTGTGTATAGGGCTTCACGACCCACCAGTACAGGACCGACTATACAGTGATGAGCAAGTTTTAAGGTACAAAAAAGGGTAAAATCCTTCAAAACACAAAGTCCATTTGTTGCAAATAACCAGTTCTTTGTTTTTAAAGATCAAGTCATTCTCAGCTGGAACATTATCCCGGGAAACATCAGATGGCAAAAATATTGCCAGGATAGGTCGCCTCTTACTGCATTCGATCAGGTCTATTCTACATTCCCGACCCCGCAAACGACGAGGACCAGGATGTAATTTTAGTCCCGTGCATATTATGGCCTATACATTCTTTTTAAAACAAAACCAGAACAATTTTACTCAGATCTCAAGTTTGGTTTCAAGAGTATTTATTTTCCTTTTCTTGAAATTCGCTTCATCACCTAACCGTGGGTAGGCGACATAAGTAACAACGACATCTGTTATACAGTCAATATAATTTGGTATCATTACGATCATTTTACGTATGAGAGAGAGAAGAAGAAATGTAGGCGACATAAGAAACAAATACATATTGCAGTCAATATAAATTGGCATCATTGCAATTATTTTACGTATGACAGAGAGAAGAAGAAATATATATGAATTGAGTACTGTATGAAAATAATAGTTGATATTAAATGCAGTGATGTGTAAATATTTAGAAGACACAAATATTTATGTAAACAATTACTCGTAAGTAGATTTGTACATTGTACAAAGGAAAAAGCGTGAAAGGAGAATGATCAACACTTATGGGTCCAGCTAATATTTGGATAATTTCCATCTCTCAGATCTCCTCTTCACCATATAGAGTTTTTTGTCGTTTATTTAAATATATTTTTACATTTTTGTACATGCAGTTTCTTGAGGGTGATTGTTTTAAAATTTACGTCATAAACGGTGCAAAACACGTTTGTTTGAGTATCATCGACATTTTTTTGGTTACATTTTGTTTGGGCTTTCAAGAAATGTAAATGGTAATGTATCCTTCTTCTCATTTGTAACGCTTGTAAATATATTGAAAGCAATGTAAGTGACTTTGAAACGAAATTACTTGCAATAAACTATCAGAAATAAACAGCCTACAGAGCGTAAAGGGTCATTATACAAAACAGAATGTTGCATAGGGAAAGCAAAAAAGATGCACAAAGGTTATAACGAAGAGCCTGTCATCTTGTGAGCAGGAGCGTGACAAAAAACCCATCGAGAGGAATTCAGTAAAATGTGAAAGCAAACTTATTTAAGAGTGACTCGATGTGGATTCCACTAGAAAATAAAAATGACATACTGAAGTTCGGAACTACTGGTCATTTAGTTCTTTTGTAACGATTGGACATATCTATATTGTTCAAATTATTCAATTAAATGTTTCTCTTGTACGGTTTGTGTAATATCATATTATAGCTATCCAGTGAATATAGAAAAGAGCGACAACCCGTCATTGTTATCAAGAGCTTTCTTAGATTCCATTCAAATTTGAATACAGCTTATAAGTAGAGCTGCACAGAATCCTTATAATTTGCATTCTGGGATTTGCTGCATATCCTCATGGCAGACTTTGCCCTCTGATTGAAGGGAGAATATAATTCTAATTATGATCGATAAAATATAAAGACGATAATTTTAAAGTGATATAATAAGAGATTAAATTTACCACCACCGAAGAGAAAATTGTAATGTTTCAAGATCTTCCTGTGCTAGTTCTTGATTTTTTGACAATAATATTTTTATGGTTTCGTACGGAATTATTAAACTAGCTTAGCCTCGGAGCTTCTATTTGTGTCATTATGACTAATATATTAAATTAGTGGTAAAATGGACAAAACACCTTAGAGAACGATTCCTCTTTTTCTTAACATGTAACAACGGGTTTGTCGAAATTCATGTACTTTTAATGTTTTAAATTTTGCAAATCAACATTAATCTATGAGTAGCTACACCATATTTATATTTCGGTTTTGAAATGAAAGATGAAATTTGTATAGTGAAGTAAATATACTCTGTATAAAAATACGACTCAGAAATTATGACACATTTAATTGTTTAATTATTGCATTTCTGACATGAAACTGTAACTGTTGTTTATTGAAATAAGATGTTTGATCAGCGTATATTTCATTTAATAACTTTAGAATATTGAATTGACTTTCTGCCGTATTTATCCAAATAGACGCCATATATAATTGACTATCTGCCGTATTTAGCCAAATGTGCGGCATATATATTTGACTTTATGCTGTATTTAGCCAAATGGACGCTATATATAATTGACCTTCTGATGTATTCAGCCAAATGGACGGCATATAGAATTGACTTTCTGCCGTATTTAGCCAAATGGACAGCATATATAACTGACATTCTGTCGTATTTAGTCAAATGGACGGGATGTATAAATGACTTTCTGCTGTATTTAGCCAAATGAACTGCCGTATTTAACCAAATGAACAGCATATATATTTGACTTTCTGCTGTATTTTGCCAAATGGACGGCATATATAATTGACCTTCTGATATATTTAGCCAAAAGGACGGCGTATATTATTGACTTTCTGATGCAGTTAGTACTCAACATCTCAAAGATTATACACATTATAAAATTTGTCTGACTTTTTACCAGTGTTTTCCTAATAACTGATCTCACTTTAACACAATTTTATTAATTTACAGGTTTTATATATTTCGGATATTTATTCATAGGATCGTTTATTGCTAGATATAGAAGTAATTAGATTAGTTTAAACCATATTTAGTTGAGAAACTTTGTCAAATACAATTATAAACATATGATTTGGGGGATTCAGTAGAAAGTATAAGTTTATTAGCACTGTCTCCCCAACAGTACCAAGAAAGAAAATATAACATCAAAGATCTCAATGCCGGTACCAAAGGTTTTCCAGAAAATATGCATACACTTACATACAAAACAACTATGAATAAGAACTAACTCATTTCGATTCCAATGGTTGTGAGTTCAGTTAATTAATTAAATCTCATATTGATCCTAATATAATTTTGCACAGCTAAAATATTTGTGTGTTGTTTTCTACAGTTATCATAGGATTGCAAAATAATAATGTTCCAGTCGTAAGAGCGAAAGGATGTATAGGATTTGATCTCTAAGATTTGAATATTTGGAACAGTCTTATAGAAAGTGTTTTGCATTCTCAACTTCACCGTAGGAGCAATACTTATTATTAGATACATGATTCGTATATAAATCGTAATTTAATTTACTTGAATTTGTTCTTAGCATAGCATGCATGATCTGAGGCATTCTATCACCAGCGTGGTAGGGACATGGAGTGGTTTCTTTATTGCGGTTCAAGTAGGCTTTAGAATTATGTATTGAAGGGTTGTTTCTTTCTTCAACGGGTAACAAGTATTAAAGGTTATAGTTTCTAGTTTATTTACAAGAAAATGGTAATTACTTGTCAAAGGTTTACTGAGATCATAAATATTTTCAAAAGATTTAAAATAAATAAATAAATTCCTTTGTATGAGGGCCTCAAGGTAGATTAGTTCTCCAGCTAATATCTTTCTTACAGTTTACCTGCTTTCGTTACCTGGTCAATGTATATATTTCCAATATTGATATGTTGATAACTTCCGTAATCGTGATTGGAATCAGAATCATTAACTTGTAAATTTTCCTTGACATTTAATTCAAATATTTTGTTATTCACAAATACCTCCGTTCCATAATTGTCAATTTCGATGCGAGTTTTAAATCACTGAGTATACAACCTTACGTTTTGATTTTCTAAAGTTGCTTGCAATATATGCAAAAAGAAGTTAAATCCGGATTCATGTTTCAATGAATATTTTACTTTTTAAAATAATGTATTGGTCTTTGATTTTCCTGTTAAATTTCTTCTTTTCTGACCTATCTTTCTTTCAGACTCATACACAAATAAACCTGCACCAGTGTTGCTGCTTTAACCGTAAATTAATGTTTGATACAACAATGACCACTGCCTGAACTCATTCACGGCTAGTGCGTCATTAATGTTTGCAACAACAATGACCACTGCCTGAACTCATTCACGGCTAGTGCTTCATTAATGTTTGAAACAACAATGACCACTGCCTGAACTCATTCACGGCCAGTGTATCATTAACCTGGTCAGTTTCTAGGCCTTCGATCACTCAAGTTTGCTGCCATTATCGTCGTCTTTTTTAAATGTTCATGTTCTATTTCTTTGGCTTTCCTTTCTCGCAAACCAAATAAATCAAACCCCTAAACCATCAGTCAGTATCATTACAGACGTTGGGCTGATTTTATCGGCCTAACACGCATACACATAAACCCTCACTATACAAGTGTTGCTGACGTGTACGCATAAAACCCTTACTCTACAAGTGTTTTTTTATAATATTTGTTGTGGTTTTTTTTGTTTTGTTTTCTATAAGCGGAAATCAGTCTTTGACATAAATCTCTCTCTCTCTCTCTCTCTCTCTCTCTCTCTCTCTATATATATATATATATATATATATATATATATATATATATATATATATATCACATCGTCATTAATGTTGGATGAAGACAATTTATACTGTTGACAACCCTTCAAAATCTCGTATAATTTATCCGGTTTTGCATCTACAGCTGAATTTGTCTGATAGTAATAAAAATGTTCTTAAATTCATCTTTAAAACTTCTTTTTGACATTCTCTATAGAAAAAATCTTATTGTATATCATTTATGTTCTATAAAACAAACAAAGGTAACTTAAAAGGAACAACCTTTAATAACAAGTATACGCATCTCAAGGACCTTGTTAAACCATTTAACTCTCTTTTGATCAGTTTCACGCCAACCTTGCCAAAAACTCTGAGTTTAAATAAGGTCGAACAGACTTTCATTTTACATAAGATCAAATAGACTTTTATTTTAAATTAGATTGAATAGACTTTCATTTTAAATGAGATCAAACAGACTTTCATTTTAAATGAGATCGAACAGACTTTCATTTTAAATAAGATCAAATAGACTTTCGTTTTAAAATAGATCAAATAGACTTTTATTTTAAATTAGATTGAATAGACTTTCATTTTAAATGAGATCAAACAGACTTTCATTTTAAATGAGATCAAACAGACTTTCATTTTAAATGAGATCGAACAGACTTTCATTTTAAATAAGATCAAATAGACTTTCATTTTAAATGAGATCAAACAGACTTTCATTTTAAATGAGATCAAATAGACTTTCATTTTAAATGAAATCAAATAGACATTAATTTTAAATTAGATCAAATAGACTTTCATTTTACATGAAATAAAATAGAACTTTCTTTTAAAATAAGATCAGATTGACTTTCATTTTAAATACATACTTTCATTTTAAATTAGATTGAATAGACTTTCGTTTTAAATTATATCAAATAGACTTTCGTTTTAAATATCAAATAGACTTTCGTTTTAAATATGATCAAATAGACTTTCATTTTAAATGAAATCAAATAGACTTTCATTTTAAAGTAGATCGAATAGACTTTCATTTTAAATAAGATCAAATAGACTTTCATTTTAAATAAGATCAAATAGACTTTAATTTTAAATAAGATCAAATAAACTTTCCTTTTAAATAAGATCAAATAAACTTTCCTTTTAAATAAGATCAAATAGACTTTCTTTTTAAATAAGATAAAATAGACTATCCTTTTAAATAAGATCAAATTGACTTTCATTTTAAATAAACTCAAATAGACTTTCATTTTAAATAAGATCAAATAGACTTTCATTTTAAATAAGATCAAATAGACGTTCATTTTAAATTAGATCAAATAGAGTTTTATTTTAAAGAAGATTAAATAGACTTTCATTTTGAATGAAATCAAATAGACTTTCATTTTAAAGTAGATCGAATAGACTTTTATTTTAAATAAAATCAAATAAACTTTCATTTTAAATAAGATCAAATACACTTTCTTTTTAAATAAGATAAAATAGACCATCCTTTTAAATAAGATCAAACTGACTTTCATTTTAAATAAGATCAAATAGACTTTCAGTTTAAATAGGATCAAATACACTTTCTTTTTAAATAAGATCAAATTGACTTTCATTATAAACCGATCAAATACACTTTCTTTTTAAATAGGATAAAATAGACTTTCATTTAAATAAGATCAAATTGACTTTCATTTAAATAATATCAAATAGACTTTCAGTTTAAATAAGATCAAATTGACTTTCATTTAAATAAGATCAAATAGACTTTCATTTAAATAATATCGAATAGACTTTCAGTTTAAATAAGATCAAATTGACTTTCATTTAAATAAGATCAAATAAGTTTTCATTTTAAATAAGATCAAATAGACTTTCAGTTTAAATAAGATCAAATAAACTTCAATTTTAAATGAAATCAAATGCCCCTCTGCAAAATCTGCACTCCGCACCATTTCTTCCATTATCTGCAGCACGTCGTCTTCGTCTAAAAATTTCACATTATTGTCCAAATAGGCCAGTTGACAACACCATCTGCCATGCATAATGCACGGATGCTGTCTCTGACTGGGGTGAATCGACAAGAGCGAGACAATCCAAAACTGCTTCAGCGTTTGCAACGTCCAAGAAATCATCTATCGTTCTCTTTTATTTTATAATTTCGCTCATATGTGTAGCCATTTCTGTTGCCTGTGATCTCAAATTAATCTTTACATATCAATAAAATCTATATACACTCTTGCCTCATCATTGACCCGAACATTCACTAAACTCGAGTTCCTCGAACGTTCAAAAGAGCTGTTGCGATCACTATCCTATTTACCTGTCCATTGTTTCCTTCATGGAGTTCACGTTCTTTCAAAACACATGGATTCGTAATCCCATAATAAACACGTGTGGTTGCACGTGAACTGTGACGTGTCAATGGCCTCCACCTAACCTCTGGCTGATGTGTCATTAATTGGATTGCTCACTAAGGTCTGGACCTTTTACTAAGCTCTTGTCCTTTAAAAGACCTCTCGTTTTATGAATCATCGACCATGCCACCGTCAGTCTCAATCAGTCGCTCTTCAAGTACTGTATGTATGTATGTATGTATGTATGTATGTATGTATGTATGTATGTGCGTTTGTATGTATGTATGTGTGTGTATGTATGTATGTATGTATGTATGTATGTATGTATGTATGGAACACATCAGTACATCACTGAGAGAGATAGGTATGAACTTCAGCTGAGTACAGTATGAATTTAGTAGTAGATATTAAATAATCTAATTCATACAGACATTTCTACAGATTTAGAAGACAGAAATAAATTTTAAAAAATTTAAAAACAAGGAAAGCTACAGAGGATAAAGACTGACTCTTATGGATCTAGCAATCCTTCTTATAAATCTCATAGTTCCCCACCCTTCAATTAAAGACCCACACACAAATTTATTTCCGTGTAGGAACCGACACATACTCAATTTTTGAATTTTATACGACATACATTTTGGACCACAGAATTGTTTGTTTAATCAAGCACTTGATACAATATTATCAGGTTGATACAAATCGATGGGAATGACTTATCTTTGATGGACCCAGGAATTTCTTCGGATAATGTCAATAATTTTTTTTTTTTTTCAGATAAGAAAATGATGTGTTCTCCTCTCTTCTCTGCACTATCTTCTTTTATTGCAGTTCTATTTCCAGACCTAGTTATCGCCTGGTTGTCTTATTGCTCTACCATTTAAACTGTATGTGTAATCCAAAAACCGAGAACTTTCTTTTGAAAAATAATCACGTTTTAAATATAATTGTTTTATGATATTGCTCGAGATGTATGCAGAGAAATGTCAAGTCCCAGCTGTATTATTTTAAAGAGCATGTCTTTGTTGAATAGAAATACGGACGACTACAAAACAGCACGGCCTGTACTTTATGTTTAACCATTGCTGTCATTCTGCCCCATCCATACCATACTTCTAATCCCCCAGGCACTCCCACCAAGTCCACCCCACCCCAATGCCATATTCAAAATAGCTTCTACCAGACAATATCCCCCTGACAAAACCACCAACTCCACCCACCTCATTCCCACCTAAGAGTGGAGACCGTTGTGTAAATGTACAAAAAAACCTCACAACCCCACCCCACCTCAATCCCTGCTAAGTGTGAAGACCGTTGTGTAAAAGTGCACAATAACCTCCACAACTCTACCCCACCTCAGTTCCAGCTAAGAGTGGAGACCGTTGTGTAAAAGTGCACAATATATAACCTCCACAATTCCACCCCACCTCAGTCCCAGCTAAGTGTGGAGACCGTTGTGTAAATTGTAAATGTACACAATAACCTCCACCACACCTTAGTCGTTGCTGAGAGTGGAGACAGCTGTGTATCTCCATCACACAATATGTTGAGGTTTTAAAAATCACTTCATTAATATATTTAGAACATTGATGACAAATGCGATTAAATATTTAAAATAACATTGCATAATCATTCTGATATATGTTTACATGACTGTCTCTTTAGAACAATTATTCCTCACGTACAGAGATCATCATGCACATGGATTAACCAGCCTACAATCTGTGCAACGATGACTGGGCAATATATATAAACAAGTGTTTTTCTACGTCATTTCATGTGTTAAAGTTGCTTTATGCAATTCTTGATTTTTAGTTTTCGTATTTGGCAGTGGTTCAGATCAAGACTGGTTCCAAGTCTCCAATGGTGAAGGAAAAATAGCGCCACGTTAAGTACCAACTGTTCCATGTAGCACGGACAGACATGTTCACATAGCCCTAGTTTGAAAGTGCATCGACATCGATATAAAGGAGAAACTAATAAGTGGACTAGGACAGGAGAAACTAATAACTGGACTAGGATTTTCTCTCTCTCTCTCTCTCTCTCTCTCTCTCTCTCTCTCTCTCACACACACACACACACACACGGGAGCCCGCAGGATTTTTTGCGGGGGTGGGGGGCAGTCAGTCACGACCGGGAGAGTTAGTATAGTAAGCAATCTGAAACTAAAGCTGATATATACTAAGCGTTTTGAACAGAATCTTGTGACATATTTTCACCTTCATTTGCATGATTAAACTTGTTGGAATCTCTCTCTCTCTCTCTCTCTCTCTCTCTCTCTCTCTCTCTCTCTCTCTCTCCCATATATATATATATATATATATATATATATATATATATATATATATATATATATATATATGCAGTATGATGTGCTCCCCCCCCCCTTGACCTGTGCTGCGGGCACCCATACACGCACACGCATTCTCTCTCTCTCTCTCTCTCTCTCTCTCTCATATAAAAGGTATATGTTGCGACCTTTTGTAAATAACTGGACCACACAAACGATAGGAGTGACTGATTACTGTTTTAAAGACAACATTCGTCTTCTTAACAGTATTTGACATTCAAGATCTTTTACGAGGAATCAAACATATTTGTATACCCATCTTTGTATCATTGATGCAGTCGTCCTTTTTACTACCACGATGACTATTATGTGGACCTAAACCCATTTAATAGGCACATTACAAAGAAAGAAAGAAAAGAAAACGACAACAACTATTAGACCATACACAAGAAAGTGTCAAACGATTTGGCGAATACCTTATTTATCATAATGTGTCCGGGCTACAAATGTAAATATGTTTGTAAATTGCTAGCAGCTTCAACTTTATTTCGTTTGTTTTGTTTTTGTTTTGTTTTTATTGTTTCTTAAGGGATTGTTGGGGGTGGTTAGAAAACGACCCCGTTTTCAGGAAAATTTAATCTACAACAAAACCCATTCTACAGCCCTAACCCCCATCTCCCGTTTCTTGACACCCAATAGAATAGACTTCCTTGAGCAAACATGTAATCAGTATTATTATACGTTATCAATACTAATCTCAAATCAAGTTTAAGATCACTTAGCTCAGTGGATGTGTAATGTTGAAATGCCACATGTTATGTATTCATTACATATGGAAATAAATATAGTCATTCCACCTTCAATCCTCATTCCTCCCATATAACTCTCTCTCTCTCTCTCTCTCTCTCTCTCTCTCTGACAAAGTCATGCAGGTAGATAGATAAATAGATGATAAAGGTCACCGATAGACATAACTGCATATGTTATCAATCAGTAGAAAACAGTCAAATTATGTAAATCAAAGTATATTTAGTACAGTCTGTACATGTTACAGAATAGTATTGGTCAATATATGGTTTCTATTCGGCATTAGAGAGCTGCTCTATTTATCTAATTCATATCGTCCTTGGATCAAATCAAGTCTTGACACTCTAAAATAAGGACTTTTTATTAGTCACTTGGCATAAAAACCTTTCTGAATACCTTCTAACTTGTTATAGTATAATCGTCTTTGTTTATTGTAGAGAAAAATATTTCGTGGTGAAATTCATGTTCAAAGTCATGTTTATAGGATTTGTAGACGAGATATTGTTTTCAATTTTTAACCGAAGGCACGCAAAGTATGTTTACTTCTCTAGTTTATGCTTAGTCTCGTTCTTGTAATTTTGCTTACCTAGACAAGAATGTCATACCTATATATAGACCAAATATGCTGACGGTGTTACTCCTATCCGTATAAATACTGCAGCGCTTCGCATTTACACATAGCACTGCACTGGACGGACTGTTGGAAGGCCACCAAGCAGTGCGGGTAGCCGCTTACTTCGAACCTGTTTCTCTACTGGCAAGATGGCTACATATGATATTTCCGGGGCCTGATCCCTTCCATGTCGGGGTCAGGCCCCAGGTAGTCGGGACAGGGATTCCCCGGGATCCCGGATAATGTCTTGGCTACTCATGGAGTGCTTGGATAGCTACTCCATTATTGTTTTGTCTTGCATCACACACACGCACGCAAACACAGCGACTACCCCGGGCTGAAAGGGTGGAGTCTCTCAAAGCGGCCTCGCTGCCTCACCTCCGAATGTGAGCGAGTAGGGAGGGACAAAACCCGGACGGCCCCCCAGGTAACAGTTCTTGAGGGACGTGGTAGACAAATATGCGTTCTTCATTACTGTTCATTCTGGGGGTCCCAGCCATTTTCAACTGACGACCATTCCGTGCGGCCCAGGGACATTTCATTTAGTTGAATCTACACAGGCTAATTATACTTATTCTTTCCTTCCTTTTCTTTTTTTTTTCTAATTGTTATTTATTTATATTATTTACTTGTAGATTTATTCTGTGTGAAACAAACTGTGAAGTAATTATCGACAGTGTCATACTACCTCGATAGGAGATTGTTGTTGTTGTTGTGGAGTATAACGCCATTTTTCAGCACAAGATAGGATATACATGGCGGCTAGTATAAATGGTTGACGAAGAACCCGGGAAAACCCCGGAAAGAACCACCAACCCACGAGAAGCTACTGGTAAGGTTTCTCACATGCCCACATTGTCCGAACCCGAGACTCGAACCCATGCAGACAGAGGTGAGACGTAACGGTGAGGGCTTTAGACCACTTGGGCCCCCCTCGATAGGAGATAAAAGACGGACCAATTTATTTTTAAATAAATCCGGATTTTTTTTTTTTTTTTCTCCATTTACCCGATATTATTTTTTTTCTTCAGACTAATATAATAGAATATAATGATTATTACTTTTTTTTTTTTTTATCTAAAATCAGAGTATGAATGATTTTCACAAGCTGTTTGTGGGACGGACATTGTTTCGATTGAGTATTTTAAGATGTTTAACTTTAACTTTTTGGAGGGGGGTTTGCTGTTGTTTGTTGGTTTGGTTTTTTGTTGTTGTTTTCTCAGAGGGTGTGTGGAGCTTGTATATTTTCACTTGAAAAATCTCGTTATTTGAAGATTTAGAGCCTTCAAAAAATTCGATATTTAATCTGCTCACCCATTACACAATATTCCTCCCCTACTAATCGTCTCATACATAGTTCACAGAAGTCATCATGTAAAGGTGATAGCGTAACTAGCATTCATACAGATGTCCATGTGTAATGTTGACAAACATCTTAGAACACACGCACCTTCCGCCCTCCCCAAACCCCATCAAGGTGCGTACATACAAAATCGACTTTATACGTCCTTGAATGGACGCATTTGATATCAACAATCTCCCAAATCGAGCCACACAAACTGAACAGTTAGATGATCCCAATATTGAGCAGTGGCAATGGCTGCTACCATGTATGTATGAAAACTACTGTTAGATAACCGGGCATGAACCATACTTCTTCTTGTACTGATATTCTGAGGTCTTTATTACTTGGTTTGTGTACTAGGAAACCTTTTTTTTTCCGGTGGGTAAGTGGAGGATTTGTTGTTCTAGGGGAGAAAGGTTTGCATTGTATGGTTCATATTGTTTTTATTTATTTATTTATTTATTTATTTATTTATTATTAAAATGTCGTATTTGACGAATATTTGTATTACCAAATATGAAAGTATCCCTTTTTCGACCTTCATTAACCTGCTATGACCACCACCACCCAGCATGATTTACACTGCTGTATCAAAACTGATGACAATGTCGTAAACATGTTCTCCCTAACTCATAAAAGTTAGGATATATGTGTAAAGAATACTATTGCATTAAATTTGATAGTATTATATAAACCTCATTTCAGTATGTGAACTCTGTGTGTGTGTGTGTGTGTGTGTGTGTGTGTGAGGTGCTTGTCATTCAAAAGCTAGTGTTGCACAACATTACGTGATACACAGTTACAAGTATATGCACTGTACAGGAAGGATTACGCAATACGTCTTCAGATCAATCAATATACAAAGAAATTTTAGCCACGGACTCTTAAAAGGTGTATAGAATATGTATTTAGCTCTGTCTATTATGTACATAGAAATTTTAGCCACGGTCTCTTTAAAGGTGTATAGAATACGTATTTAGCTTTGTCTATTATGTACATAGAAATTTGAATCAAAGTCGATATGAGGCCTTGACAGCTTTTGTTCACCGAAATATTACAGTGAAATTAAATATCAGCGTGTGTGTGGAGGGTGGGGGTTAAAGTCAGTGCGTATTATCTGGAACTCGAGTATGGATGGATGTGGTGTAACGACACATTATTACAGTATTGACTATATAGTGCTGAGTAAGATTGTAGGTTTAAAAGGGGCCAAAGCCTTCAAAACACAAAGACCATTTGTTGCTATAACCAGCACTCCATTCAAAAGTTTAAGCACCGCTCAGCTGTAACATCATCACGGGACACATCAAATGACCACCAAAAAAGTCCAACGATTAGTCACCTCTTAGTCAATCAGGCCTAGTCTATTTTGACGACCCCGCAAAGGACTGAGACTAGAC
Organism: Megalonaias nervosa; assembly: GCA_016617855.1. Lineage (NCBI taxonomy): Eukaryota > Metazoa > Mollusca > Bivalvia > Unionida > Unionidae > Megalonaias > Megalonaias nervosa. The sequence goes on along the minus strand of JAECUM010003973.1, from coordinate 100,386 downwards.
TGTAATTCTAGTCCCATATATTTTATGGTCTATCAGTTTAAAAAAATTGTCATTAATTTCTTCTCATCGGAAGTTTGGTTTCCCAAATATTTCTTTTCTTTTTTTTCTATAAATAATCTCCATCGCCTAACTATTGGTAAGCAACAATGATATCTATCATGTGGTCAATAGAAACTGGCATAATGATAATCAAGGATATAGTTGAGAGAGAAGTCAGTAGAAACTGGCATAATGATAATCAAGGATATAGCTGAGAGAGAGAGAGAGAGAGAGAGAGAGAGAGAGAGAGAGAGAGAGAACAACTATACATACGAAAGTCAATTGAGTACTGTGGGAAAGAAGTATGTGTACAAATACAACTTTTTATTTAAACACGTACTTGCAAGTATTTGAGGAAATAAAAGATCGACTGTTACGGATCAAGCGAAATTTTAGATCATTGATTTTCTCAGACTCGCCCTCCTAACCACATAGTGAGTATGTATATATATATATATATATATATATATATATATATATATATATATATATATATATATATATATATATAAGCAGTTTCTTGTGGGGATTGTTTGAAATTTTAAGCCATAAAATAGTGCAAAACACTTTTATCTGAATATCATTTTTTGACACACATTGGTTTTTGAAGGAATGTAAAAGGTAACGTATCGTTATTCTCTTTTGTAAAGCCTGTAAATATATTGAAAGCAATTTTAATAATGTTTCAACGAAATTCCTTGCAATAAACAAATAAACAGCCTATAAGCCTTAAAGGAAAATAATACAATACAAAACAAAACGTTGCCTAGGGAAAACAAACAAGTTGTGATGAGGAGTGTATCAGTCATCCTGTCAGCAGGAGTGTGACAACAAATATATGGAAGGAAATTAAGTAAAATATAAAACGAGTGTCTCGGTGTGGATTCCATTATAAAACAAAAATGACGTACTGAAATTAGGAAATACTGGTCATTTAACTCTTTTGTAACGACTGTAGATATAGTTCAACTTTCTTGTTCTATTCAATAAAGGTGTCTCTAGTTTGGATTGTGTGTTATCTTACTTTATCAGTATACAAACAAGCGACAACCAGTCACTGCTATAAATAACTTTATTGGATTCCACTATAATGTGTGTGTGTGTGTGTGTGTGTGTGTGTGTGTGTTCTGGACTTTTAATGTAGCTTTAAAAAAATTTTGTCATCGCTACGATGTCTGCAGTGTGGCAGTTTATAGTGATGTCTAGCACTGGATCATCATGCCGCAGACATGTAACATGATATGTCACCCAGACACATTATACTAAAAACAGGTCGACCGGTCCTAATACTAACCTCTTAATGATGAGCGCTAAGCGAGGCAGCTGTTAGTACCATGTCAATAAGTCTTTGTTATGACGGCCGGGGTTCGAACCCGCGACCTCCCACATCCGAGGCGGACGCACTAACCACTAGGCCACCGGAGCGGTCGGATTCCATTATAAATTAAATAACAGTTCATCATCATCATCATCATCATCATCATCATCATCATCATCATCATCAATTCCTTAACCCAAGAGGTCATTGGGGCACCACAGTTGACTTTACAACCAATTCTCTCCATGTTTCCCTGTTCCCTACTGCCCTTTGGGAATCTCCAGATCCCATGCCTGTCCACTCCTTAATGTTGTCTTCCCACTTCTTTTTCTGTCTGCCTCTTCTTCTGCCAGTTATTTGTTATAAAAATAACAATCAATCAATCCATCGTTATTTCCACATATAGAAGATTAATAACAACACGGAGAGATCGTGCAGACCAAAGAATGGCAAGGTCATGATGAACAGTTATATACATAAATAGAAAAACTCTTGCATACATAAATAAGAATACAATACATTTGTTTGATGTGTTTGATTGATATGGTATCATACCAATGTCACCTGATAATGAATTGTTCCCACCATTTGACGACCACTACAGTCCCCACCGTAAAGAAAAGGGCGGTATGATCGTCCCTTACCGGGGGAAGTGGTCTTCTCGAGTACATTCCAATGGATAAAATAACACAATCAATTAAAAACGCATTAAGCACAAATTTTAAGATCAATATTTTCCATTAGATGCGTGAAATGCTGACATCATCCAAATCTTGATGGCCTTATCTACATATAAATAAGTCATTCATATATTCGCCAGCTCAGCATATATATGAGGTACACAATACAATTTTCAAGGTTGAGAGACATAGGATAAATATTATATCAAAATGTATGAACAATTTTATAACAACGTAATCAATGCTGTGCGGGGTAATTTTGAGTTTATTCATTTATCATCGTCTCGTTAGTTAGAATTGAAAGAAAAAACAATAGCAAGCAAACAAACAAACATTTCGATTAGTTGCAAAATTTAGGTATGTTTCCTGCAGAAAATTTTGCAGCTGACATCATAACATTTTTTAGTCTTCGGGGTCATTCAGCCCACGTGTTGGGGAATTCCTTCCCAAGTAAGCGCTGAAAAAATTCTTTATAAGATATACTACGAAGATATGAACCAAGTACAATATCAATTTTATTGATAATATGCGACCAAAAATAGATCTCTCATTCTTTGTGTTTTTAAACACGAGATAAGCATATGAGCAATAACATCAGTGTACGATATATTGCAATGTTGACAATTATAAATTATCATACTGTATGGAGTTACTGTCTAAAATTTTCGCCAGTTTTAGCTCTATCGTCTATCGTTCTCTTATTTTTTTTTATAAGTCTGCTCATATTTGTAGCCATTTCTGTTTCCTGTAATCTTAAATTAATCTTTACATATCAATGAAATCTATCTACAATATTGCCTCTTCATTAACCCGATCATCCACTAAGCTCTAGATCTTCGAACATTCAAAAGAGCTGTCGCAATCTTTGTCCTATTTACCAGTCCATTTTCCATGGACACCCTCACGTTGGGGGGGGGGGGCACTTGGCCCCCTTCCCCTCCCCGCTTGATTTCATCTCTAAACATGTTTTGGCCTATATCCAAAAAACTGAATAGCTGACCCCCCCCCAAAAAAAAATAAATAAATAAAAAAATAAAATATTCTGCCGACGCTCCTGCCATTTTCTCCTCTGAATTTTCTTTCTTTCAAAACACACAAACTGGTAATCCAACACTAAACGTGTGTTGATGCCTGTATTAATCTTTTGACGTATCAATGATCTCCATCTAGCGTCGTGGCTGATATATCTTTAATTGTATCTGTCTCCAAGATTTTGACCTTTAAAAGACCTCGCGCTTTATAAATCATTGACCTTGTCACCTTAAGTCACTCTCGGTCACTATTTCTGAAGCTGAACTCTTGTGTATGTATGTATGTATGTATGTATGTATGTAATGGTTTAACGACAGATCATATATATATATATATATATATATATATATATATATATATATATATATATATATATATATATATATATATATATTAGACGAGTACAGTATAAAAGCTGCTGTAGATAATAAATAATTTATTTATATAGCCATGTGTAAGGATTTAAAAGACAGAAATATTTATTAAGTGAAGTACCTGCGAATATTTGAGGAAAAAAGAAAAAGTTCTGGGATAAAGACCGACACTTATGAATCCAGCGATTTTATTTTGACAAATCTCTCAATGAAAGAAATATAAACACACACACACACACACACACACACACACACACACACACACACACTACAATATGGAGTCAAGTTCAAATTCATTTAGATCAAAGGATGTACATTATTCAATTATCACACATTATATATGTCATTACAAGGCGGCTATGAGGAATTAGCTAGTACATTGCCATTTATCTGATACAGACCATGTCGTATATGAATTTTCTTTTTCCAGGATCAATACAAATCTGGAGATTCTATAATAAATAAATCAATAAAGAAGCTCAATTTAGTCATTTGGGACATACCAATCTTTTTCAATACCTTCTAACTCACATAATAATCGTCTTCATTTATTCATGACTGGATATTTCGTGATGAAATGAAGTTCGTACATTCTAACTCATTTTTACAGCATTTACAGACGCGATCATGTTTTCATTTTACCTACGGAGGTACTCACAGTATGCATCTTTCTCTTTTTTTGTCCCCTTACGTCCCCCAGCTACTGGACTTTGGGTGATTCCCTCTCCCCCCCCTCCGGTCTAAAGTTAACATATTTGTATATTTGTGTGACCCCACCCCAATCTGTATTTGTGTTAATATAATAAGAAAACGTAAAAGAATGTCAAGTATAAAAATACAAAATAATTGTAACCAAAGTTCTTCTTTTCTTATGTATAGGGGCGTACTTGTTTCGATTCTCAGGTTTCCATTCATTCGGTCCCTAGGCCTAAATTTTATTTCAAAACAGGTTTGTACTCCAGTCCGCAGTCATTACACCATGTAGCTGGTTTCCTTAACCATTGTTAAAAGTATTTGTTATATCCGTTACAAAAGATCGATTTGTTGTTCTTTTCAAGTTTGAACTGCATATGCTATACTTGTTGTAAAAAGTATATTTATCACTTTAACACGTATGCATGTCAGGAGTGGCATTGCAATGGATCTTTAGAGTCGTTTATTTATCGTTTACCATATGTAAGTGAAAAATTAAACACTGACTAAAAAATGTGTTTTCGATTTGTATTTGCTAGTGTTTGTTTGTCCACCTTTACACCCTCACCCCCATTTTCTTGTTATGTTTTGTAAATATTTTTGTTATGCCTTGGTTTCATGAGCCACGTATGTGAGCCTTTCTACCAAACGTTGCACTTTGATAGCAAAAGAAAATGCATTGTCTTTGCTTCTTACTTAAAGAAAATAAGCATTGTCTTCGCTTCTTGCTTACGGGCACAACCCCTGTTATTTATTTCTTACATCTATATGTGTTACCTGTCGTTATTTCTTACATCTATATGTGTTACCTGTCGTTATTTCTTACATCTATATGTGTTACCTGTCGTTATTCTGTTTTATTCAGGGCCGGTTTAACCGCAAGGTGAACTACCCTTCCGCCTATAGGGTGTCAACATTGGGGGGGGGGGCAAAAAGCGAAGTGTACTGTCAGATTATTCATTTATTATCAATAAATATGTAGCCTAAATAATTAAATTAATAAATTATCAAGCCGAACGTGTATTAATACTAATGAACAGTCTATAATAAGCGATGCCCGGAGGAGGGATGGCGGACGCTAGGAGGAAGGTTCACTTAGAGTACCAAATACCCTAGCACTGGCCCTGGTTGTATTTATCTTAAAGTATGCGAATCTTTCTCTTAGAAGGTCGGACGGTTTCTAGCTTGTGGAGGCTGGGCTCCCTATGTTTACCACTGTATCCTAACTAGTGATATACATACGCAGCTTCAACTAACCCAGAGGCTATACTATGTTCCTCGTCCATCCATGGTGGACAGTGTCTCACTTATAATGAAATATATCGTTATTATTCTTTGTATTTTGTTATATGATGTATGCATTAATATTAATAATAGTAATTTTACATTGTTTCAGATTTTTGTTATACGTCTTACTTTGTAGCCCCTCCGTAAACTCAACTCGTGTATACGTAACCGACATTACAAGGCTACGAAGATGTCAATTTAGTATCGTTATCTTTCGATAAGGTAGTAGGCCTGTCATCGCCACATCACTCGCCTTCAAAAGCATGTTTATTTATAACGTTTATGCTTAACCTCGTTCGAGGATTTTCGCTTATCGGGATCGCCTAGAAGGTCATACCTACGGCCGTCGATATATGTTTGATTTGTCAATATTTTCTTTTTTTTTTATATTCCCCTGCTGATAATTCGTCGAAAATAAAAATTATCATTAATTTATGACACCCTATTAAGACTGTGGCGATATCGACCATTTAAATTAAAAACAAATTGACCGGACTGTAACCCAGGTTAGTCCTACACACACACACACACACACACACACACACACACACACACACACACACATATATATATGTATATATATATATATATATATATATATATATATATATATATATATATATATGCCAACTATGTTGACGCAGACAAGCCTATCACACAGGGTATAAATACAGCAGCACGTTACGTGGTTACTCGTAGCACTGCACTGGACGGACCGAAGAAGGCCACCACGCGGTGCAGGTAGCCGCTTACTTCGATCTTGTTTCTGTTCTGGCAAGATGGCTACATATAACATTTCCGGGGCCTGATCTCTTCCAAATCGGGGTCAGGCGCCAGGTAGCCGGGACAGGGATTCCCCGAATCCCGGATAAAGTCTCGGCTACTCATGGAGTGCTAGGATAGCTACTCCATTATTGTTTTGTCTTGCATCACACACATGCACGCACACACAGCGACTACTCAGGGCTGAAAGGGTGGAGTCTCTCAAAGCAGCTGCGCTGCCTCACCTCTGATTGTGAGCGAGCAGGGAGGGACAAAACCCGGACGGCCTCCAGGTAACAGTTCTTGAAGGACGAGAAAGACAAATATGCCTCCTTCATTACTGTTCATTCTAGGGCTCACAGCCATTATCGCCTGAGGACCTAGTACTAATATTAGTATCCCGACCACGTCGAGGCTACGACATATCGGCCACTGAGGACCTAGACCAACAAGTAGGTCTCCGCTTTTTTTTTCTGACAGCACAGACCAACATTGTCGGGCCGTATTCCATACTGAAGTTTTACGCTGTTTTAACCTCCCCATCAGTTCTGACTATCGGACGCACGCTAGTTAATTAATAAAATTATATCGACTGACCTTGGTATGCGGATGGTAACTAAAACCCTCGTGTTTTGACCCATGGCTTTAAATCCTTCAGAGTACTCACTTTTTAGTAATTATCCCTGTCAGAACAGAACACCTATGTATACATCTATTATTGACCTTATTTTTAAATTGCTGACGCATTCGTGGAAAGCAGCATCACCCCAATGCTAGAACAACGTCTGGAAACCTTTTAGTGAGCAGTATATCACTAGGAACTGACTAATGCTTGGGACGGAACTGCGGTTGGGTCTGGACGTCACGGCAGAATTTTGAGAGACAGACAGATTTGTCAGAAATTCAAGCTCGAGAGACGATAAATAAATTTTAAAAAATCAAAACTGTAATAAGCTGTAAAGATATGCTAAATAATAATAATAATAATAATAATAATAATAATAATAATAATACATACATACATACATACATAGTGAATGAATGAATGAATGAATGAATGAATGAATGAATGAAGTGACTAAGTTTTGTGCATTTTCTTATATTCCCTTTAAAAAAATTATTTATCGTTCTCTCGATCTTGAATTTCCGACACGTCTGTCTCGGTCTCTCTCTGCGTCACTATCCGGGGAGATTTCATTCAGTTGAAGCTACACAGGCGAATCATACTTTTTCATTCTAATTGTTTCTAATTATTAGTTATTTATAGATTTATTCTCTGTGAAACAAACCGTAAAGTAACTCTCGTCGGCGTCATATTACCTAGATAGGAGATTAGGGGACGACCATTTAATCTTCTTTTGGGAGGCCTGCGATTTCTTTTGAGCTGGGATATTCTTTTCTCTTTTACCTGAAGATGATTTATTTTTGTCAACTAATATAAGTGTTCTAATAGGTTATTGCTTTTTTTATAAATCAGGAGATGATTAAACTATTTGTGGACCGGACATTTTTTTTTTCGAATGAAATCCCAGGTGCGCCCAACCCCACCCACTGTCAAACATTCAATGGTCGGTCCCTAATATGGTCTACAAACACGCTGGAGGGGGACGTTAAAGTCCTGTGATTGTCGCAAAACTATTATTAGATAACTGATCACAACTCCTACTTCATCAGTATAATGATATCTTCAGCATGAGGTATCGTTGCTTCTTTTGCAAATGCTTAGTAAATTCATGTCAGTAAATTAGAGACGAACAGGTTTTTTTGTTTTTTGTTTTTTTATTGATAGTACTGCATTATATAAATAAACTTCATTTCAGTACTCTCTCTCGCGCGCGCCCCGATGACTCAGGTGGTGGAGCATCGGGCTCGTAATTCAAGTGCTGTGGGTTCAATACATGTCCAGGCCAGCCCAGATCGGTGAACTCAATGTGACCTCGGGACAGGTACTTAGCTGCTATTTCCTCGGAATGATTTAGCCAATAATGTGTTAAAAGTGCTGTTAAACCGAAAAAAGTAATTAAACAACTCTCTCTCTCTCTCTCTCTCTCTCTCTCTCTCTCTCTCTCAGTGCGGGATATAGTATAACATAACGTATAGCTTGCACAACACTGCGTCATACATAGCAGTATACATATGAATTGTAAAGGAGTATAAGAAACGTACTTAGCTTTAGAAATTTAGTCAAGGTCGAGTTGAAACCTGGGAGATTTTTGTTCAACATAACTTCGTACACTGGTGTATTCATATCCACTCTAAAGGAGAACCTAATACTTACTTAATTCTAAGTATTGAAAGTCGATTACAGATTGAAAAGGTGCTGAAAGCTGATAACAGACTGAAAACGTTTTTGTTCACTGTAGCATCGAACCGGCACGAAATCGGGGATGCGGTGGACACTCTAACGACGTACATAATACGATAGCCAATGTACACTAAAATTAATTTTATAATTGTACCCTGAACGTTTTTTTTCCCCACTAGTGTTCTCTTCTTTTTTTTTAAAAAAAAACGTCATTGCTTGATTATGCCTCGGTGATGTATCCCATGGCAGCAAATACACAATATACATGACATAAGTAACACGTACATCGATAATACGATCAATACAAATTAACATAAGTAGAATTATTTTATGAAGGTATATTTATGTGCAGGAGACAGTATATATATATATATATATATATATATATATATATATATATATATATATATATATATATATATATATATATATGCATAGGAATTTCAGCTTGTACCAGCAGTAGTAGATATTAAATAATAAAACACAAATTAAGCAACAATATATTTAAAAAAATAGATATTAAACAAGGCCAAAGTATCTGATACTAAATTTAGGTAGAGATTCTATTTTTATTGAATTTATTTATATTATAATTGTTCAAAGCTATACAGTTTCCTGCTTTAAAATAAGATGATTTCCAAAGTACTGTAGTTTTTTTTATCGGAATATCGACTTTGTGAATGTGAGGAAATGATAGAAAAATACATTAGCAGATGAATATATCATACAATGAATTCGCAAAATAAACTTATATCACGTGTCTGTATTTGTAAATGGTAAATATTTACTGTTGGAAAGGGGCGGGACAAACAAAATGAAGGGTTCTATGCTTCGTTTCAAGCTAAAGCTAAGCTGCAGGTATTGAGAAGGGAATATGATTTCATGTGACACAAGGCTGTGGTGGTGGTGGTGGGTATGATTTTCTGTTACACGGGGTTTGGCAAGTGGTAGAGATTCTGCTCGTTTTGATTATCATTAAACGATTTATCTGACTCGAGGTTTGGTTAGAAGAATATGATTTTTAGTGGCACGAGGTTTGAGAAGAGTTATATGATTTTCCATGACACGAGGTTTTTGAGGAGGGGAAGCATGATTTTCTGTTACACTAGGTTTGGGAAGGGTCAGAGATAATGTGACACAAGGTTTGTCAATGGGGATATGATTTTCTGTGACACGAGGTTTGGGAAGTGGGGTATGATTTTGTGTGACGCAGGGTTTGGGAAGGGGGATATGGTTTTTTGTGACACGAGGTTTGTAAAGGGGGATATGATTTACTATGATACGAGGTTTGCGACGGATGACATTATTTTTTGTGACAAGAGGTTTGTGAAGGGAGACATGACTTTCTGTGAAACAAGGTTTGGTAAAGAAGGTATGATTTTCTTTGAAACTAGGCTTGGCAAAGGGAATACGTTACACTATGTTTGGGGAAGGGTGGAGATTCTACTTATTACGATACCCTAAAACAACACACACACACACACACACACACACACACACACACACACACAGAGTTATTCACTTAACTTTTGGTCTCATTAGTTCGGTTTATACTTCATTTCCTTGTGTATGTAAGCATGGTAGATATCACAGGTGAGGAAAAATAGATGTTAGTAGCTTCTGCCTTTCTACCCATTGAGTCCTCCACCACCACCCCTCTTCCCTTCTATCCACATCCCCTTTACTTTTGTTACAGTGCAGATAATTGCAGCTACAACTTCCGAATACGGTTATACAAGTTAAGAATGAGTTGATATATGTTGTGTTTTTGCTTGATAGCAGATACAGAATGTGGGAATTTCATGAGTCTATCAACGTGCGTTACTGATTTCTTCATTCTCAGAGTTTACTAATTTTACCATCAGTTTTGTTACCTCTCTTTCACCCAAACCCCTGCCCTTTCATCCTGACACGCAGTTATTAACCTTTGGCTTGCTCAAATAATCCTGTAAGAGACATGATGTATACACATTATCAGCATTATACCTATGCAAGATGTATATAATATAATGTATATTTATACATCCGTTAACTACATGTTTGTGTACACGTACAGCGTGTGATAATTAATTACATGCGGATCAAACTGTGTACTTGATTGGTTATCAGTTTTTTCGACTTTGTATCTCACCTGCTTAGATCAGATAAGTGGTAGGTTATCGATTGGCAGATATGGATGTGAAGGACGTTTGTCAAGTGAAAAACATGTATGTATATCAGCGATATTAGTTCATCTGTAAACAAAATGTGATTCATTTATCTAGGGGTGAAGTCCATTAAAACTGTGACCAATGTATTACCTTGCCTAATAGTATCTTGTGATTGCCTGACTGGCTTGTGATCCATTCTAAGGCAGTAATAAACAATATACAGGACACAAGAAACACATATATTTGTAATACAGTCAATTCAGAGAGAGAGAGAGAGAGAGAGAGAGAGAGAGAGAGAGAGAGAGAGAGAGAGATCTGAACTGTGTATAATATAAAAGTAGTAGCAAACATAAAATAATGCGATTGCTACGTATTCACCCGCTTTGTTGGGGGTGGGTTGTAATGGAATTTTGGTAATCGTTATCTAGAGGGTGATCGCCTTCGGTGTTATTGCCCGGATCGAGTAAATATCAATATAAAGTTTGAAACTTATAGGTGGGATAGATAGAGATCTGAGCAGATATATAAAACAGAATGACACGAGCCCCAGTACATGAAATAACAATTTAATCAATTACATAAAAAACCGTGACAATGCATTACATTAGGAAGAAACACTTCTTTTTGAAATAAATCATTCACCGAATTTTAAACACAAATATACTTATATAAATAGCCGATCTGTTTTAAAAGATAGAATTAGTTCATCATAGAATCGAGTGAACAATCGAAGTCATTGCCTTGTACAACTTCATAACCTGATTATTTCCGGTTCATTCCAAATTCACTGTGACTGTTCTACAACTTTTCTGTGACTGTTCGTCTTGGTCCTTTCCACTTGTCCCTTCTCCAAACTCTCTACTGTCTCGCCTCTTTCGGCCCTTGAACTTTGTGTGGGTAGGTGGATATGTAAGTACGTAATACATAGATACTTCGATAGGTCGATACGTGGGTCCGTCCCGTAGAGCTATTTCACCTTCCAAAAATAAACAAAGAAGCAACCTAAATCTTCTGTCAGATATCCTACTGGGAATAGATCATTACTCCCCCCCCCCTCGTTATGTCAGATATAGTTCTATCAGAATTCAAACAGATACCAAAGGCTATCTGGTCAAGCTAAACATGGCAGACCATAAACAAACCTAGTTTCATAAGATTAATGTACTTCCTAACGGCTATTTCATCCTGACTCACATTAACATCCCCCGAGACATCAGTTCCGGTCTCGTCTCAATTACACAAATGAATGAATGAAATTTATTACATGGCTTAACTACGTTATTTCTAGCGAATACACACATTCAAGTCTCTAGCATGTATGAAATCTCACTTCATGGTTTAACAACATTAATTTCAGTCAATACGCACTCAAGTCTTTATCATACGTGAAATCATCTAAGGTCGGCGAATTCAGACTGATTCTCCTAACTCATATCAACTAAAGTAAGATATGAAATTCTTAGATACATATTTTCCTATAACAATCAAGACGACACATTCAAACAATTCGTCAAACTTATGTAAAGAATATCATTGTACGGATTCATATAAATGAACTCACACAGTTGAATTCATATCAAGAAAAATTGATCTACGAATTAAACAAATAAATTTTATGCAAATATAAGCAAATAAATAAAACAAATCGTTATATTGATATCAATGAATTATATGAGACTGGCGCAAAATACCTTGTGTTTTCAAGCTTCGCTCGCTTCTACCGCCAAAATCGTGTCCGTTGACTTTCCAGACATCCGATCTATTGGATAATTATTTACGAGTGAATTTCTTCTAAATTCGACCTCGGAATCTCCTACCTTTGTTTTCTCTTGCAGAAAAGTGTAGACTGACTAAACTTTTGAGATGGGACATATTAAAACCAAGGATTTTGTGTGGGAATCACGCCACTTATCTAGAGTAACCAATCTGGATTAAATATCTTTCTCGCCTTTAATAACTAGGCGCCAAATTTGTAGTCTGCGTGACCTCTAAATTCCCAAATAACTAATTCTGGAAAATTTCAAAATCTGACAATTCCGATACAAGATCAGTCTGCCTGGCGGTTAAATAAACGATTGTTTAATTAAGAATCGTTCTCTTGCATGACACAGACATTACAAATCCGTGCGTTATGGTGATTTAAACACGCTCCGGTCCCCATAAATCTAATTAATCGTTCACCTGCCCAAATTAATGTGCTCTTCATAGATCGACAGAAATTTGCACCCTTACAGCGATTTGCGCAGTGATTTGTGCACTGACTTATACAGTGGTATCACTGTTATGTGATGTAATCTATGCAGAGATCTATGGATCTCTGCTAGCAAGGTTCCGATATGATAACCCTATCTACGCCTTCGCGGATTGATAAACTACTTCAGTGCTTGGTCCTAGCGACATCTATTGGATTTCATGAATTGCCTCCCTTAGTATGTAATGCCAATTAACCTATAGCGTGTAAAAGCGGTGCATTGTATATCAGCCGAAAATGTGGAGGCAATTGAGTTCAAAAGGATACCTTGAAAGTTTCACATCGAAAGTATGACTACGTAACAGAGAGAAACCAGGCGTATTTAAATGAAAGGATGTATTTGTACAAACAGTGGAAAATTGTTCGTTTACGAGTCAGTTGTGTGCTCCCCTTATCTCGAGGAACAGTGTTAAAATTTAAACAACTTGATTTTGATTGGAAGAAGTGGATTGCCGCCACAGTCACAGACCCGAAGCACAGAAATATTTGATCGATCCGCCAATGTGTAGACATAGTTAACATATCGCAACCTTGGATAGCGAAGATGAATACCATTAGGTTCTTGGACAAAGATAGATATAGCTTTCCTCACGACTTTTCACACACTTCTTTCCGGGTTGGCTCCCTCGTCTCTAGGGCATAATATGGTGCCTCTACATATAGGATTCTCGGACACTCTCCCAGGTCATCGGAGCAACTAAATAAAAAAATTAAATATCAATACGTTCAAATGACATATTTAAACGCGTAAAATCCTGCTCAACATTATGTGTAATGCCGATGTTTCTGAACGAAAGCCAGGATAAAATGGCACGCGACAAGCCAGCTAAAAGAAAGTCTGTAACTAGCCTCCTAGGCTATTCTTCTTCAAGCTTACATTTAACAGAAACTTAGATTTAAAAAAAAAATCAACCGAGAAGGAAAGGAGAAAAAGGGTTAGACAGAAAGACCTCCTCTAGATTAAGTGAAACAACTTAAAGTGTTCAAGAAATAAAATTTTATTGAAGTTGGTCATTTAATGCCCAGAATAGCGAGTATTTATTCACTTAAAAATCTAAAACAGCTATTATGATAATCTTATTAAACGCCTGTTCTCCACCTCCCACGACCTCTTTCCATCACCGCACTCCCGACTGTGAGTAACCACCATACATGTTATTGGTTGGCTTGGTGAGACATTATTATTAGCATCAAGCTGAACCAAGATTGCATTCCTACTGAATAAGTGTACAGATGTTAAACAATCAAAACTTTTCAAAACAGCTGAACTGTGCATGTTGTTGCCACACGGAATGTTGTATGTGCCGTATTTTGTTTCCTCTTGTAACTTTAAACCATCTCTTGAAGATATTAAGATCACGAAAATCTATATTTGCCTTATATATATAAATGTTTGATTTCTTTGCAATTAGTATATATTTCCATACCAGATGATACTCTTGTCACCAGATTTATTACATGAACCCGAAAGAAATGCACTTAACAGTGTTGTCTTCCATTCTTTTCTATAAAAATGACTCTCTCTCTCTCTCTCTCTCTCTCTCTTGAAGATTTCCGTTTCATGACATGAAAGTTTATTCATTTTTGTTTCATCGTACTACGAAAGGCGTAAACATCGAGGCTTAAAATATTCTATTCACAACAGTTATGTCGAAGTTAATTTACTTGCCAAGTGGACACCGTTGTGCCATTCCATGCAAGGATTTGGGTGTTTCTGTCAACTTTTAAAGTTTTTGCATTCTTTACCCATAAGGATACGTAAGACCTTCTCTAACTTATCTTAATCAGAACTGTTTTGTTATGATCTCTTGGATAATCCATAATTCCATTCTTCACCAGGCATATTTTGAAGATCTTGTCAACAGTTTTTTCGGCACGACGTGTAGTATATCATTAAGAACAGTCACCTGACTTCTGAATGACTTTGATATCAGCAACTGATAAGTTAATAATTCAAGACGTTTTGGAATTGTTTTCATTTACAGAAACCTTTTCACTGTATAATATATTCACCATTCATCTGCCGATAGCTTTGTCTCAACTTTCTTTTCAGGATATTTGTTTCTTTTTCAAGTCTGTTTACTAGATTTCGTAAGGTTTGATTTTTCAAAAGACTTAGCAGTATTGTCTCGTTTTATTTCCTTAACGTGTGTGTGTGTGTGTGTGTGTGTGTGTGTGTGTGTGTGTGTTTGGCGGGGGTTGCGGGGTGTAATTCCTAACTTTTATTAGTCATTAATAACCATAATTGTGTTAGTATTCAGTTAAATTAGATATATACTTAAGCTATTTATGCGTTAGGTCGTGACTGAGAATGTTAGCAACTTTAATCAGAGGTTGCGAGAGAGAGAGAGAGAGAGAGAGAGAGAGAGAGAGAGCATTTACAGATCACCGACATTTCACCTCTGCCAACATGGGTTACAGTCTCAGGAAGCAGCAGGAAGGGCGAATCCTACAACTTTTTTAGAAGAGTCCATTCGCGAAAATAAAGCTTCCTACGGAGATGAAAATACGAGATCAACAACGTTAAACCAAAGCCTCTAACCGACCGAGACTTCTCTAATTGGGTTAGCTATTTTTGTTATTGACGTTTTTGACGTTTATGTTTTCATTTTTTTTGGTTTGTTCGTTTAACCGTCGGACACTCAATTTTTGTCGTCGCCCTCCCTGCTGCTGCTGTGTGTGTGGCTTAATTAAATCATTATTATATCAATAATGGAATCTCACACAGCTACACTAGCTCGACAGCGACTTCTAGGCAATTAAGAAATATCTCCCCGTCCGTGATTCTGTCAAGCAACAACTACAAGCTCGTCAGGAGTCTCAGGTGGAATTTACAGAGGGTGCAGAACAGTTATTTAAACCTGTTACGAAGGCTACCGAAGAAGTTATAAAAACTACCAAACTGCTAAAGCAACTTGAAAAATAGCAGAAAGAACTAAAAAACAAAAACGATTCTACGAAAACTTCCAGGTGAAATAGCTGCTGCTCAACCAGTGCAAGAAATACTTGAGGGTATTGACCAAGCTCGCGCTGAAATAGGTGATATAAAGGATCGTATACCAGAACCAGAACCAAAACCAAAACAAGCAAGAGTCAGAACTGAAGTAAACGATAAATTTACTGAAAAGAATATTTCCTTCATAAAAGTATTGATGCGGTAAGATTACCTGCGCTTGCCATGCACAGTTTCGATCAGAGAGAAAAAATTGTAAAACTCGAGTACGCCGATGATAATGTTAAGTCGTGAAACCTGGTTCAAATGGATATTTCGCATATACTACGGAGCTGAGCAGGCCCGAAATGATGATCCAAGATATATTGCATTTGATGATGGAATAAACAGTTATCTTAGACAGTTACAAAAACAACTACTACAACAACAAAAACCAGTCCAAACAACAAGTGAGGAGAAAGAAGAATGGCAAGACCCCTCCCCGGTGCTACTGGAAGTGGCATTGGTACAGGTACCAGGGGGAGTGGTCTTATTACCTCATGCCCCAATAACACCCTTGCCGATGTTGAACAATTAGAAATTTTGATTGGCGGAAAACAAGCCGGTAATAATTCCCCAGAAATCATTAATGAAGCAGCTGCTATTTGTTAGAGAATATTTACGGGCGGTATCATGGATATTAATATTTATCGGTCCATTATTGATGAAATCGCCGATGATTACCGCAGTGATTGATTAATGGTATATAATTAGATCAGTGACAAGAAAATAAGATGATCATTCATAATACTTACCGTGGACCGATCATGGTCAGGGTGATAAATTCACGATTACCTACATATAAAGCGTACTACAGAGATAGACTCGGCGATTTTGTTCAGAGTCTATTTAGAAGGATGACCCCAAAAGCAATACCGTTTGTAAAGCAGCTGGGGATGGAAGTTATTGATTTTGTTCGTGATAAAGGTATTGGTGTTGTTGGTGATGTTGCCAGTAAAGCATTCTCAACAATTAAGGATGGACTAGCACGATTAATACGACGAAAACCTCACCCGATAAAACCTCAGCCAGTAAAACTACCCAGCACAGGAGTTATGCCTGCAAATGTTAGTAAAATGATAAATCAAGCTGTGAATTAAAAATTAGCAGAGTTGGCTATGCCTGCAAATGTTAGTAAAATAATAAATCAAACTGCGAATAAAAAACTAGCAGAGTTGGTTGGTGTACCCCTATCAGAAAAAAGAAAAAAATACAGCTGCTAGTTTGATAGCAGGAAGTGGTCTTCGTGTTAGACGATAGCAAGTATAATAAAGATGTTCAAATGTATTTATGATCCCGCATTCGACATGGACGCACCAGTTCTCAAAGATGAATCGGTACGTGATTATCAGTATTATTCTTATGACACACGTGTACCTGACGAACGTGGAAGAATCGAATTACAAGTTCAGGATGCAAGCAGATATTTCCTGCCCACTGAGGCATTTATTGAGATCGAAAGTAGACTTTTGAAATTAGATAATACCGATTACGGAATTGGTGATCGAGTTGGTTTTGTTAATAATGGCATCATGGCGTTATTTAAAAGTCACATATATGATTGATGGTCGGGAAATTGATGTTTGTCATAACGACATCGACGTTGCCACAACGATACTTGGCCTTGCAAGATACAGCGATGATTATTCGAGATCAGCTGGTCCATCAATGATGTTTGCAAAGGATACAACTGATCATCCAGAAAACAGAAACGTAGCACTAAATGCAGCTGGGACACAGTTGTATCAATGAATGAAAATTTCAACTTGGGATTTGCATCACGTCGATCAATGCAGGGCAATGATGAAAGATTTTCATGTGCAATTCCGCTGTCACATATCTTTAGATTTTGTAGAAATGTTAGAAAGGTTATCTTCGGGGCAAAACATACAATCGTCCTTGTGAGAAAACCTACCGACGATGATGCAATATGGCACACTGAAGGAGTTAATTCAGCTGCAACTGCGACACTTCATGGAAAAGTAATACTGACAAAACTTTCTTTGTGGATACCAACAATGACTCCATCACTAACCGAAGAACAACGGCTACTTTCTTTTATAGTATCACAACAAGGTGTCTCAGCACCGCAACATATATTTATTGCCTTCCAAGATGCTGCACGAGTAAACTCACAGTTACGTAGTATAATGATATTTGACAAACTTGGTGTTACTGAAGTTTCTTTGAGAATAAATGGACATCAAGAACCAGCTGAGGATATATAACTGAATTTTGATAACAATCATGTTGCACGTGCATATCATCGTTTGATGACATTTATGGGACGTGATCAAAATGTTGATTCTGGTTTGCAAATATCTCAGCGGGATTTTACAACACTGTATCCGATTTATTATTTCTCACTGGAACATTTGGATTTGTTCAGACAATCAGTAGTTGATATACACTTTCGAGCTCGTGTAACAAGAGAAGTGGCTGTTGCTAATTACAGAGTAATCGCAGCTATACTCAGCGATAAAACAATGCTGCTTGAAGATGTTGGTGGACGAATGAGAGTCATTGATGCCCCAGTAGAAAGCATGTAATTAAATAGCTCATGATATTGTAATGTCATATCATCATGTTAATGTTACTCTGATTCCTGATCTGATTAAAAAGCTACAATCAGTATCAAAAAAGAATTCGGGAATGAAAATATTACTGAAATCAGCACAGATCTCAGGTGGTCTAAATAAACTATCACTGACAGAACGTCAACTCAGGCATTTCAATGACGCCAAACGATCAAAAACCGGTGTACGACTTGATTTGTCTGCAGGTGCCATTAGCGATATTGCCAAGACGGGTGGTATATTTCCACTTCTGGCAGCTATATCGGCGTTGATAGCCACTGCAGCTCCAGCTGTTGCAAAAGCTGCTGCGTTAGGTGCTGTTGGAACTGCTGCTGGAATGGCATTAAAGAAAGCAACAGGACAAGGAATAAAAAGATCTACAAAAAATCAACAGGGAAAGGTCTAAGACTACCAGGAACTCCTCGTTCATGGTACGGAAAAGGTCTAAGACTTCCCGGGAGATTTCGTTGATGTTTCCCATGTCCAATTTTGATTTTTATGATGCTGCAGCGCAATTAAACGTCAAAAACTTCAGAGGTGTTTTATGCGTGATCAGTTACCAAAACAACCAAATCGTGTTGAGACCGGTATCATCAATCTCAATAGAAGTTCTGGTCCAGGTACTCATTGGGTTGCATACGCGATTGATCCACTTGGAATTGTTTATTTCGATTCGTATGAACTAGCACCACCGAAAGAATTTTTCAAATACGTCAACGGGGATAGTATTACCGCAAAAACCCCAGTATGGTATTCAACATTACCAACACAGAAAATAACCGATCCGCCAAAATGTGGCCGTTAATCACTTGCTGTACTCGATGCTATTTCAAAATTTTCCGATGCACCTCATAAAGTTGTAAGTGATCATACAAGTTCCGTTTTAAATAATCACCAATCGTATAATGGTTGATATTTATGGAAGATCCTCCATCAAAGATAAAAAACGCGAAGACGTCGATTTGTCGAAATTCGCCATAAAAGATGAACTTGACGACATGATCGATTTATCTGGTGTTGACCGAGATGAAGTTGTCGTTTTTCAAGACAAATACGGCGCTTTAAAAACGAGTAACATTAAATGGGTCGATATAATTCGTAGAGTTCTCGTCGCTACCACGGATAATATTCCGGTTTTTACTGACGGCGGTATAATCTGATATTCAAATATATCATTTGTAACTATCAGAGATGAAATCAGAGAAGAAACCAGAAATAGTGTTTCTAATCGTTTAAAATTCACCGGTGATACAATGACAGATACCTCAACATGAATAGAAACAAAATCGTTAATTTAAGAGAACCAACAGGCGACGAAGATGCCGCAACGAAGAAATATGTGGATGATAAAGATACGTCCATCGATGACAAATTAAATACACTACGAGCCGAGTATGACGTTCACGTAAATATGTTTTTAAACACTCGTAGAAACTTTCAAAACTTAATAAAATCGCAGATGATTTCTTTGAAAGTCCAATGGTTGTCGACACAAAACTCTCTGAAATTAACATAAAACTAGGAGATGTTATTAGTGGAATTCCTAATATCGTTCAAAAAACTAATCCGATTAAAATTCCTCACAAGCAGATTAACAATATCGTATACACAGTATCATCAGGATCATCAACATGGTCACAACAAAATAACACTATCAAACATACCGCGGAAATCACTGGTGTGTATAGGCTGTCTGTGTTCAGCGCTGCAATATATAGGATATTTACCACGTATCCATGGCGTCATTTGGCTGATATTTTTTCTGGAACCGTGTCTATTGTGTTTAATAAAGATGCCGAAGAAATATTTATACTGGAACCATCTGATAAAACTATAACACAGCGTCTTACTGGTGGTGTCTGGAATTTCTCGCTGAAACACCTCAATTGATTACTTAGTATCGAGCATATGATTTCACCAATGACTCTGTCATCGACGTCAGATCTGAATATTGTAAAGAAATACAGATACGAGCAAGTGTGTTTGTTACAGATCCAACTTAAAAACATCATTGACGAGTATGCAATAAAAATAAAAAAAAATACCGTAGACGTATCGTTGTTACTGCTATAATTGTTTATTCTACATCTGCCGTAGTCGATGTAACATCAACTATAATAGGATCATTATCAGCCACATATATATAGCACCAATAATAGGAATTGGTGTTGCAGTTATAACCGGTATTGCTGGTGTTCCTAATATAATTTCATAAAAGACATCTACGTGTGCGGCTGATAAATTACATGAATATCAAATATTGCTCTCGGCGGCAACACACGCACACGCCAAATTATCATCGCTGATATCATCAGGACTCAGTGACTGAGCAACATCAGATCAGAAATTCGCAGAAATGATTAAGATTTACTATGACACCAATAAAGTCAATTTACTTCCTGATTTAAAATCAAGTAAATAATAATAATGACAACGCAGCAAGAACTCCTCCAACAAATCGTCGCTAATACGAAACAGCCCGCAACCACGATGACATCAACTAATCCTGAATTCGATATTATCTTTCCAACAGCAATTCCAGCCAGCGAAATCGCATTAGCGCAATTGCGAGTTTATCACAGTTGGCCAAATATAAGATCAAAATCATTCGGTGGGTTGCCGGCAAATAACTCATTAGTTTTTTCTTATAAAAATAAATCTGATGGAACACCAGATTGGCAAGTTGTTAGTATTCCTACTGGAAGTTATCAAATCGAACAGATCAATGATGAATTTCAACGAAGGATTAAATCTATAAAAGGGCGAGAATCTTAATTCGCTATTACGGTTCATGAACCAACATTATCAGCCGCGATAGAAATATCAACGCCGGATTACTCCGTTGATATACATCAGTCATCGATCAGAACTGTATTAGGATGGCCAGAAGTTTCACCGGTTTATCAGGGACCTCCAGAACCTAAACGAGCTGATGTCACCACAGACAAAAATATATTTTTTTAACATTTCCATTATGTCGAAGGAGACTTCCTTTAGGATTGATATTTCCAATAATAGAAGGAAGAACTACAGCGAGTTTAATAAAAGCTTTCATCTCGTCTACCGGTGAAAAACTTCATGAATTATCCCTCCGAATTTTTATTCTTGACAACGATAAAAAATGGGTCTTCAACAAAATGATTTATGAGGTTTCTTCCGATATAAATAAATCCGAACACAAAAGAAAAAGCGATAATCTGCGAAATCTGTTTTCGAATATAACACAATATTACAGCGATGATGTAAAACAACAGATCATTGAAACTATACAGCATTTAAACCAAGCTGCATCAGATGTAGAATTTATCAACAAAATCATCGTCGAAATAGTGATTATTGGAGGTGTTGATGATGATCAAC
Source organism: Megalonaias nervosa (assembly GCA_016617855.1). Lineage (NCBI taxonomy): Eukaryota > Metazoa > Mollusca > Bivalvia > Unionida > Unionidae > Megalonaias > Megalonaias nervosa. The sequence goes on along the minus strand of JAECUM010003973.1, from coordinate 78,567 downwards.
TCTATTACATAACACATCAATCAAATGTTAAAAAAATATTTCTCGATTACTTTAAAATAACCGAAGAACAATTTCCAACATTTGTAATACCAGAATTTGACAGTACTGAACTGAGAAAAACCGTCAACGACATGATTGATGAAAATGTTCAAAAATTATCGCCGCGTGGAGAAAAATATCCCCACCTGCGGTGGAGGTCGTCATGCATCACTGGGCGTCGTCAACATCACATCGACGATCGCAGTTAATTTGGTGTTTGACGCCATCGATCGAAATTATCTCGTAGATACTGAAAAATCCACCCTGGCACATCAGGGATACATCTTGTATTCATTTACCCCCGAAGTACCTCCTGGAATTTTAATTGTGTCAGTGCCAGTTAATCCGGTTTATCTGCGATGTCATAATCCGCCGTTGTCACGGATACATTTTAGACTTACTGACCAGGCCGGACATTTGCTTGACCTACGTCAGGATGTTCTGGCAATATGTTTGTATGTGAGATCGTACATCGTCAACGAATTAAATTACACGAATAAATATAATCATCGGGAATAATTGCAGAGATTAAAAAACTATCCCTCGCACAACAATTGATGGTGTGTTATTATTGTCTAAACAAAATTCGTAAAAAGATCATCGATGACGTCATTGATGTGGTAAAAATTTCTGAATTAATGGAAAAAAATCTCAATCTGAATCTGAATTCGAATCAGAATCTGAATCAAAATCTGAATCTGAATTCGAATCAGAATCTGAATCAAAATCTGAATCTGAATTCGAATTAGAATCTGAATCAAAATCTGAATCTGAATTCGAATCAGAATCTGAATCAAAATCTGAATCTGAATTTGATTCAGAATCTGAATCTGAATTATCGGAATTATTATCTGGATCTGAATGATCGGAATAAATATTATAATCATGAATCAGGATAAAAACAAATATTATAATCATGAATCAGAATCAGAATCGGAATAAAATAAATGTTATAATCTGAATCTGTGTCAGAATAAATATTATTATCAGAATCTGAAACAGAATCATAATAAATATTATTATCTGAATCTGACTAAATGGTATAATATGTTTCTGCATGTTATAATCAGTATAAAATAAATATTATCAGAATAAATCTGATTCTGTGTAAATATATTATAATCAGAATAAAAATAAATAAATAAAAAAATAGCAAAAGAGAGTACCTGACGAGCAAGTTGAATGACGTCGGATATATATCTTTTTGGGTAATTGTTATATTTTTCTTTCTCACTGTAATTTTCTTTCTCATTGTAATTGTAATTTTCTTTCTCATTGCAATTGTTGGATCGCTAAGCGCGATATGGGTAATAACACCCCTAAGCGAACCCCTGGTGTTTTGAGGTTCGGGGCTGCCAGGCGAGTTACACCTGGAATTAGGTCTTTTTTACGATATTACAATCACCCGTACACAACTGCCTGCAGGTGCCCCCCAATTATAATAGCATCTGTCGCCGAATGCAAGATAATATATCTTCAGCATCTTTTGAGACTCGAACATGTGAAGAGTTTCCACTAGTGGTCCGTACACAAACGCCTTAACCCCACGGCTACCGGAGCTCTTACAAATACACAGGTAAATTTAAGTATATAACTATTCAGTAGTGACCTTGTCACTGCACATAAATTTCTTCAGCTGTCGCACACGTGAACTCATAATTTTTTTTGTTTCTTATTCACGTGATAACTCTAATCTTATTTTTTCGATCGAATTTGCAAGTGAAACAAATTTTTGAATATCCTCATCATCGACATAAAGTAGAGACTGTCTTTAGGCTTGTTGAAGTAACTTAATGAATCAATACTCGGCTGCTAGTGTATATCTTACACCGTATTTCAGTTAATGTAACGATTCAAAATCATTTATGATTTTATCGGCGTCCAGTTGTTCAGATAATTCTATATCCTCGTCATTTAAGTTTTTAATCTCAGAAATAACTGCATGAATATTTCCCTAATTCATTATATGATAAATATTTGTTTAAAATAAAAATATTTTCAGAATCAGAATCAGAATAATAATATTAATTATATACATATTTCTGCCTGATGTCATTCGGGAGTTAAAATACATGTAGGTCTGTATACCTGTTTGACCTGGATTGTACACACGCAAGCGGTGCGTGATTTATACTGGGGTTACCTGTACTGTACTAGCAGACAACCTACATGTGCGATCAGTTATACTGAATAAAATCACAATTATTGTAAACTGTGGCTTGGATTTATTTCAATTTCCAGACACACTTCATAAAATATACTGTATAAAATATCTGCATTCGATAATCGCACATACATTTTCTGCACAAGATGTCATTCGCAAGATTAAAAAATACATGTAGGTCTGTATATACAACTATGCTACTTGCCTTACAGGTAAGAGCTAAAAGCAACTTACCTGTATTTTGAAACTGTAAAAAAAAAAAAAACAATCGCGGCATAGTCATATTCACTTGCAAGCGGGGCAAATATTTAATTACTCTGGCGAAGAAATCGTTGTTTGACAGAAGTTACTCCCTCCATCATCTAGCACTATAGGAACATATGAAAATGTTATTTTCTGTTTCAATTTTTTCGAATATGCCGATTTGGTTATTTTATCTGCGACATGTTGTACTGAAGGCATGCAAATGTCAAAATATTTTCCAGCTGCAATCATTGATTAAAATATTATTTCTTCGCCTGTCTCTACATTTACAGACTTAACAACTTTTGGAAACTTACTATATTTCCCAGTACAGCCAAACTTGCAATTTTGACTCTGTGTAATAGCTCGTAAATTTCCCAAAGAATTATCAGTTTTACTGCCATTGATGTGATTGATCACAAATCCGTCTTTGATCAGTCCGTAAAAACACTCGTACACGAATCTATGGGATAAATATCTTTCGTTTCCAACATTAAATCTGAGATAACCATTATCAACAGCACCGACTGGTTTTTCCGTCTACAGTTTCTGATGACACCATCACGAGATCCTTCATAATTCTTGATGATGGGATGCTTCACAAATTCATTTTACTCCATTTATATAATAATATTATTTGACTAAATTATTATTTGATTGTTGAGGTGAAAATCTGGCTAGATAGTCTTCAGCGTTTCTTATGGGGGATTCATTCCCGACGCCATCGAACTTATTTCTTTTATCATAATATCGCTTCAGCTCTCTGTATTTTTACCACCACATTGTACACACAACTGCGTTTTTCCTCTGACCCCAACACCACATTTCAAGCACGGTTTTGGTCCTAGACTTCAGCTCCGAACACTTTGCATGTGGTAACCACAGAATTCATTTACTAAGGTTTGTTACAAGGAAGTGAACAACCGATCATGAGCCACATGCATTTATTGTTTGCTTCAATTATTATTATTATTATTATTATTATTATTATTATTATTATTATTATTATTATTATATATAATTGATCTTCAATTTAGATATATATATTTGGCTTAATTATAATATGGTAGAATTTATGAGATTATCGGCGATTAAGCCCTCTAAAGCCAGGTTCGATCTCGACAGAATAACCCCTCAATTACGAAGGCGAGCTTTGGTTGATTTAACAAATAAAACTTTAATTAATCGTATCCGTGAAGCCAGGAAAGAATTTCGCGATGATGGTGCAGCTCATGTATGGTCAACATTCAGAATTGTACGCGATGCCGGTGGCGTTGTCGATGCTACAATGAATGATAAACGAGCAGCGACAATTATTAATTATCTCGACTCTGCAAGAAAATATATTTTTCAAATAAAATTTATTGTGGAGACAGAAGACGACACGTGGATTATCCGTGACAAAAGTGATCCTGTTCGAGTGTCTCGTCAGGGTTATAGTGGAGGTATTGTAACTATAAATAAAAATTCAAAACCAGGAATACTGACTGGAATTGATAAAACTTATTATGAACGCGCATATCCTGTAATGGCAGTTGTTTATGCGATATATACACGAATGATTAACCTGACATTGACAGACTTCTTCCGATGAAAGTTTTTAAACTGAATTGTGTTGCTGAACGACTTACAGAACATTTTACAAAATCAAAACGAGGAAATGGTTTTACAGAACAGAGACGTAAAAAAATAAATGATTGGGCAGAAACAGTCAAAGACACCGGATCGTCCATTAACGATGCTGCTGAGTAAGCAAGAAAATTAAAATTTCAAACAACAATAAAAACACTAACAGGTGAAATTTTATACGAATCGAAATATAAATCACGAGGATATCCAATAGTGATTATTGATCATAATTCGCATGCGTGGACGAGTGACATAATGATATTTCCATGAGATCGAACTGTTAAATTCTACAACGGAAATATGTTTGATTTTATCGGGTATATCAGCAAGAGTGATCCTGTTTCTGTTTGGTTGTTTTAGAATTCCGAAGATTCCTGTTATGACCAGTTTGTACGACCTAACGGAGATATATACCGTAGAGAATATCTCCACGACGAAAATGACAAATCTTGCGTTGAAGTACTGGAATGACGATCTTGAACATTTACTCGGTATTTGTTTTACAGTTCCATCGGTTGCTGCACATGCTGCTCAAAAGAAAACCTCATGGATGCCAACATGACGGGAATTTCTCAAGGACATTCAACTGAGTTGTATAAAGTATGGTCATGGAGGTTTATGAAACACGAAATACGATCATAAAAATGTTGTGTCGGCTGACATGGTAGAGGCTTATCCAGGAAGTTTTCTTGGGTTCGGAGAATGTTCTGAGTATTTCAAACGATTTGGTCATCCAACACATGAAATGGTTAGAGTTTCGATAAACGGACATTTACCCGAATTTGATATGACAGGATTTGCTAAAATTATGTCATTTGAGTTAGCACTAAATCTACATCCGATCGTTTATGTTTGGTTTGGAAGACATTTTTTAGAAAAATGTTGGGTTCCAATAGTGTTGTTGAGATTTATACTTGATTCCGGTATTTTGATTTCTCTGACGTTGACTGAAGCTATCATATCATATAATTCTCAAAAACAAGCTTGGTTACCGCCACAGAAGAAATACTCCGATGATGAAAATCCTGATATGACCGATTATGAGAATAAAACCGCAAAAGATCTAGGACGGAAAATAATCGGTAAATTTACTCAAGGTGGATCATATGATCACAAACGACATTGTTGTAGATTAATCATCGATGATGCTGAATTGAATTTTATTATTGCCGATACAACATCGAAACATACATTTGTGAATCGAGATATTGCTTATTTGTCTGATGGAACTAAATTATGTACGTTTGCAAGTTACATGGAAGGTGAATCACCGCAGTTTACACATTTAAGATCTTCGATGCTTGCTTATGTTTCGATAAATTTATTAACGATGATTAATCGATTTGCTGATACCGAAGTCTGGGTTGCAACAGATTCATTTTATATCAGCAGAAAATATTTGGAATCACTGAAACAATTTGGTATCGGTGATCATGCTGATTGGGGTGGTTGGCGGATAAAACAAGAACAAATTCTTGATTACTCTGCTTCGGCTGATTATAAATCAGAAGCGATATTTTATAAAAAAAAAAAAAAAAATTGGTTTATCAGAATTATCAGGTAAAACAACACGTGTGATTGAATTATTTCGTAAGAGTTATTCAAACTCCATCAATATGATCGTACTCACACCCACACATAGATTAGCTCTAGAAATGAACGAGCGTGGAATTAATTCGTGTACTTATAACAGTTTCTTTCGATGGAAGGGAGATATGTGGACTCCTGACCAATGAGTGAGAGACATATTCCTAATATTATTATTTGGGATGAGATCTGTACGGTATCATTGGAGGTATTAAAAATATTCTTGGGATAGTTGTTAACGAGAAATACTGCGATTATCATGGTCAACCTCCACCTTTTACTGGATCATCTCCACACGAATGGCTGAAAAAATTCATAGATTATTATGAGGAGATAGGTGATGATTATAGAGCTATTGATGAAGCGCTGAAAGAATTTAAAAGATTGATCAGACTGTAGCCAGATAGAATTCAGTGTAAGACAATGCGTGAAATAATTCCAGAAACTCCTATGAATGATTTTTGGAATTTATGGAAGCCCACTGATTTGATAGTCGCAAGTAGGAAGATAGTTCGTGATACACTTCAGGAGAAATTATTTCTGTTACACAAGGAAAGATTTTCGGATTTGCCTGTTCCGTTATGTTATCGTCCAACAGATACTTGAAAACAAAATGTCAAAGTCGATATTCCAGGAACCAATCAAAAACAAAACTTCGTTCTTAACGATATTGTTGTTGTTGATGTTAGCGCAGTTGAGAACTCATTAACGATGGATAAATCTCCGTGGACGTTAGGGTACGCCATGACGATTCATTCGTCGCAGGGATTAACTATTTCTGATACAAATATCTGGATCGTCGATGATCGGATCGAATGGTCAAATTTAGTTTATTTGGCGGTATCGAGAGTCAGAGAAATGAATCAGCTAAAACGAGTTGTTATGGATCACGAAATGAATGAGGGAATAACATATAAACATTAAAGATGTTGTCAAGAAAAACTTAGTTGGTTATCAGCAGTCTGACAAAAAAAAAATAAAAATAAACGTGATTTTGATCTCGATGTTGATTTTATCATGACACTGAAACAAAAACAGAATAATCATTGTGCAAGCTGTAATACATTAATCATGTGGCAATATTCGAACAATAATCCAAAACAATTTACCGTGGATAGAATTAATAGTAATCTCGGTCACACACGTGAAAATGTGATATTGACCTGTCTTGAGTGTAATCGACGTAGGGGTTCTAGTGTTCTGCTTTTACAGAAGTGAAGGCGGTGGTAATTGCGTATCTTCAGGAATTACTTGTAACTGTTCGCGTAGAAATCCACGCTGAGGAGCGGTTGAATCTAGTCTGTAAATTGCAGGTCTACCCGTTGATCTTACAACGCTGGAAATTTTATGTGTGGTTACACTCCAAATAGGATCAGTTGCTCTTTTTTTAAACCTTCAAGTTCACCGGGTTCATATAAATATCTTACAGTAACATTACCTAATACTGGTTGTTTTGAGGAAGAGTCACATCGTTGTATTGATATATTTTTTGTGATCGCGCTGATGGGTTTCATGGAAGTTGCACGAGTAATTTCATTATTTAACGCAGCTATCACACTTGGTAGTCTTACAACCCATTCACGAGATCTTTTGTCCACGGGCTTAAGGTCAGTGAATATTTCCTTTGCATATTGATATCTAAATAATCTCTCAGCAAAAGTTCGATTAAATCGTTCAACGATTGCCTGATCGCGATTCATTGCGGTATGTATTGTCTGATTATGACATTATGTTTTTTCATCAGAGATGATACTGTACCAAGAAATTCTCTGCCAGGATCAATCTGTAGTAGCTGTGGCCGTAGTAGACCACCGCGTTGATAAATTCGTTCAAAAGCAGATACAACTTCAGCTGCTGTTTTTGTTGATAATGGTTCTGCTTCTTTATATCTACTTGCATCGTCAACGACAGTTAACGCGTATTTGTATGTACGTGATTGACGTCTACGTGTTTTAATAGTATCATGAGGTAAAAACAAAATATCTGCTTGATGAACTTCATTGGGAGTACTGACATCAAAATGTGCGTACTGAATTTTTTTAGGAGGTGGTAGATAAATTTGCCATATTGCCTGTCGTGCTAACCAATTCACAGCAACAGAACGTGTGACATTTGCTGCATCAGCAAATTTACCAATGCTGCTCTACCCATCCAATATCCTCTTGGGATATAACAAATCGATTCCATTACAATAATTATGTATGATTAATTACCGGCTCCTAGCACTAGTTTACCTTCATTGCTGATTTTACTAGGAAGCTAGCAAGTTTATCTCTGAGAGATTTATTTTTTATAGAATTTAACAAGTGAATCAACTTTACATCTGCAATATGTCCTTGTTGTAAATCTTTATTTTTATATGCAACATCATGAACATGGCACGCTTGATCAATCGCATTTATTGGATACTCTCCGGGTCTTGGTTGGTCTCGTTCATCAAGTCGAATATCAAGTCGGGTTCCAGGACCACAATAATTATATCCATGAAGATGTTTTTCTCCTGGGTATTTAGCCCATGGAGTCCCTGGTAATTTTCCCAGTGAAGCAGCGATATCACCACCTGTCTTCGTACGAGAAGAAATAAATTTGTATTTGCTTGTACCACATTTCACACACTTGCTTGTAAGTGCAAGTTTTTTATTTTTTGTTGTTATTGTTGTTAATCCACGGGTGGGGGTGGATGCCCTGCATCGAACACAATATAAATTCATATTATATATTATATTTATACAACATGGATGTAATTGATTTCTCAGTGACACGAAAGCAAGAGCCAATCAAGCATCATGCAGCGTTACTGAATTCTATCAGAGCAATTATCATAGGTCCATCTGGGTCTGGTAAGACGCAATTATTGCTTAATCTGATAATGAGATGGCTTAAGTGGGATAAGTTGTATTTAGTGGCACCATCCATAGATGATCCGCGATGCTACGATGTGCTAAAGATTTTAATGAAGAAGCAAAGTCTTTGGATGAAGATAAAGATGAAGATGATAATGATATTATTGATTTTATCACCGATATTGATGAAGCTCCATCTGTGGATGATCTCGATGGACGTATTAATAATCTCGTAGTATATGATGATGTGCTGCTGGACAAACAATCAAATCCAGCTCGGATATTTTCCCGAGGCAGACACAAAAATACAGATATAATTTATGTTACTCAGCGATATACACAAGTACCTAAAGTGATCAGAGACAATTGTAATCTTTAAGTTGTATTTAATGGAGTCGATACACATACTCTGCGAAACATTCATCAGACTTGGTGTTCAGGAGATATGGATATGATTAAGTTCAAAAACTTCTTTTCAAAAGCACAAGCTTCCCGACACGGATTTATCACGATAAATTTACATGATCCTCGCTCGCGATATCGTATAGGTCTCTATAAAATTTTTGACTGAAAAACACAGCAGCTGAGAGGGTGATTAATTCTCTCAATGAGTACCCGACGAGTAAATGATAAGCTACGAAAATTGCAAAACAAATTGGGAAATAAATTCCAAATGTCAGCAACAAAAATTTGCTAGTAAAATCAGGAAAATTATCGAAGCGCTAGAGGGGTTGGTTGGAGATTTTATTAGCGTAATTTTATATATTTCGTAATTTTTCGCAGGAAGCCTTATTTTTGGAACTCCAGGTTACTCCAGTTAGAGTCTGTTCACCCTCCCTGCTGCTTGTTACTTTAACTTATTATATACTAAGCACAATAACCCTTCAGACCTCTCTATAAATCGTTTGAACAAATTGTAATGATCAATTCTCAGCTTACCTCCCAAATCTATTGTCTAATTAATTTCACCCATGACCTCCTTAACTTCACACGGACTTTTCCACTGATCATAATATTTTTCCAAATAGTAGGGAGAAGCACCAGTACTCGATCCCCAACACTAAATATCCTATTTCGTGTTCCGCGGTTGCAATCTTTTCATACTTACGACTTGACTTCGCAAGCAAATAGTGTGTCGTCAGGCCCGTAGTGCCTAATCTTTCATACAGAAAATTAAATAAGACGACAGTAATTTAGACAACAAAATATTGCTCGGGTTTCTAAAGAAAAGGTTATATTTTTCAATTATGTATATTTAACATTTCAGAGATTTCCTTTTTTTAAAAAAACTATATCTTTAGAAAGTTCTCATATTATGTACATAGGCCGCGACTATCACATACGAAAGCCTTTGGTATTCTGGTGTGGTGTTGGGGGAGGAGCGTTATCTTGTCTACTTGATAGCTTCCTTAATGCAAGGACTCATACTTGCGTATGTATAAGTTCCTGTTAATAGGTATGGAACAAATAAACTGACATGGTTTATCTACATTTCTTAAAAAACTCGATTGCATACTATCAAACAAAGTAATCTGCTTTATACATCCACAAATAAAGGTCTACTATAGGTAAAACATTATTTGATTACATTTAAATAAGAAATTATCTTCAATTTGTATAATGGCATATTGCAAAAAAATCAGTACTTGTCTCAATCGAGAATGTTATTTTCAAATTAAATTAAGAAACATTATGCACCAGTCTACCTTATTATTAAGTAAAGAAACAGATTCAGATAAATGTCTAAGTATTTTGCCTCAGTGCAACTGACGAAAATTGATATCACATTCGCCCTTTCTCATTAATTTCACACTGGGCTGGATAAAGTTTGCTTCATTTCTTGAGATTACATTCCTTTATATTAGCATTGGTGGCATGAAATCAGGCGTGAATACTATGCACGATATACAGTGCCCACCTATGGAGTGATATTCTGAATATCGATTACATCAAGGTCTTTGATGTACCTTGCGGTTGTCCCACAGATAAAAGATTATACAAATATACACACACACGCACACGAACACGCACACACACACAATCTTTATTCATTCCGTTGTGATTTATAACTCTATCCTGACATGGGTGGGGCAAAAGGGTGTAATGCAATATATAAATATATCCTACCTATGCAGTACATAAAGTGATTTTGGCTTTGCACACCCAAACTACTAGATTATGGCTTGCCACTGCCACCTCACCCAAGAGAAAATCATGTGGACGCCTGTGTGTTCTGATAATTTAACTTCTTGCACAGTAAATCGTTTGTGATATTTCTAACAAGCGGTTCTGCAACAAATTCACAAATGGGTGCCAATTAGCCAGCATTTGTCACCAGGGTAGAATATAAAGGGATGTGCGACATTATGTTGCCTCTTTCATCTAATACTTAACTCAAAGCTATCGTCAATAAATGATTACCACTCGCTCTGTGTGTGTGAGTAGCAATAGGGGGCCCCAATTACTACATTTGTATGTATGTGTGTGTGAGTGTGTATGTATGTGTGTATGAGAGAGAGGGAGAGAGAGAACACAAATTCTAGTATAAAGTACGTGTATGTAATTTTTTATTTTGGATCCACAGCAAAAAATCAATAATCTAAACGAAAAGAAGAAGTTTATAGTGTGATAACAAAAGAAACGTATATTTGAATATATATGCTTTATCAAAAAGACAAAGAAAGCAAGAAGTATAAAAAGAATAGGATGATCATTAGTACGATCATTGCGACGACGATGATAATAAATGTAACAACAATGATGACGATAAAGTATATGCCGTCGAGTCTGATGTAGTTTATGTTGATGCCGTTGTTATTCGTGTTGTTGTTGTTTACATCATCATGATGATGATAATGCCGTTTTATGTTTTTCTCTCGCTTTTCTTCAAATAAAACTTTCAAAGAAGATAATGTATACTAGTAATATTTAGCTTCCTGTAACATTGCGGTTCAAAGGGATTAGTTAATTCTAACTAATACATATAATTCACATACAGCAGTAAATATACTGTGCAAATTTACATATATTTGTGTACATACTTATGTAAATTTAGTAATATTAACTGATTTACACACCTATGCAGATAAGATGGCTGTTCAAATCAGCACCAAATTCTTAAGTAGTGCAAATGCTTTCTTGTCTCAATATCGTATGAATTAGCAACGGAGTAATGGTCCATAATTGTCCAAATAATACCCCAACCCACCCCCAGTTTCGATTTTGTCTTCATTTCTGTATATGAACTGTATTCATTATTTTCGATTTTAATCATATTTAGTATACAATTTTAACTGAACAAAATCCCAAATGACTTCTATTTTCAGAGTGCTATATCATTCTTGGGCAAAGTTATGGTCCATGATTGTTACAGACATCCTACTTTTGTTTGAACACAATGTTTCTATTTTATAATTAAATAATTCCAATTGTTATGAATGGACCAAAATGTCTGCAGTCTAACTGGATGAAAACGGTCACGTGATGCTGATCAAGAATTGTTTATACATCGGTAAATTCTGCGGACTACTTTTTGGTTCTAAGTTACCATGTAATTTTATGTGAAGTTTTGTTTATGCCAGCGTCTTACACCAACATAGTATCAACCCCCACCCACCCACCTTTGTGACTTCCGACCAAAATGTGCAACATCCTGATTAAAAACACCCATTAGTATTTAAAACAATGTAATTTGCAGTCATTCCTGCATTCCAAAACGCACCCCTTTTGTTAAAGAAAGCATATGTCGTGTACTACAAACCATCTAGAGAAATTATTGCATTTTGCTTCAACGGTGTTCCAGTGGCTGTTATTCAAGGTCAGGGTCATATGTTGAGCAAGGGATCTCACTAAAAGTGTACATGATTTTGCTTTTGAAAGATAGAAATGCGTAGAAAGCAGCAACGAATGTTTTAACAAGTGCTATTTGAAAGCGTAATGTTAGAAAAAAGAAATAGCTTGGTTTAAACAGCATCAACTAATTTTTTATTTATTAAAATAATAAGAATAACAAGTTTCTTATATGACTGGCATGACCCGCTCTGCCACTCTACCCTAGATTACTATATAAAGAATCGACGACTCTTGGCTAGCGTAGATCTAGCTATGTATTCAGTTGCAGTGAGAGAGCTAACTAAAGAAAACTTCGAGCTACCTGAAAATGAATATTTTGTTGATGAAATCTGCTGATATGATAAAAGAAAGGACGTAAATTGGAATTATGAGGATTAAATGATCACGGCTGGGTATTTATTCATGTGTAAAGTTTACCTAATCACTCACAAAGTTACCATAAAGTCCTTCGGACTTTACAGACTATAAAAAGATACGCTAATGGATCGTTTATTGTAAGTTATTTATGTTCTTTGGTCATGTTGTAGTTATTGCCAAGATACGCACCAATATGACATTACCATAGCCCAATTAATCCAAATATCGAATCCGGGAGTAGTAGAGTAGTTCAAAATGTACCCATACCGATGTGAATGACAGCGACATTTAAAGAGACATGATTCATTAGTCTAACGACAACCCAACTTAAAAGGGATTCAAATAGTTGGCTGCAAATGAGATTTCAAAGAGTACATTTTAGATGTTTGTGTTTTATCAAATATTTGGAGAGCGAGAATTTGTGTAATTCTTGAATTGCTCATGCCCTTCAGTACATATCACATACTAGTATATACTGCTACTAATACCACTAATAATAATAATAATAATAATAATAATGACGACGACGATGATAATGATACATCTTCATCATAGAATATCAATGTCTGTTGTTTAGAGTATAAGATATATATATATATATATATATATATATATATATATATATATATATATATATATATATATATATATGTGTGTGTGTGTGTGTGTGTGTGTGTGTGTGTGTGTGTGTGCGATATTAATTTCAATTTTTATTGGCACATTCAGATCCTTAAGTGTTACTGTCTTCCTTATAATTTACAACTGTTTATTGCTTAGCGTCCAGTGTTGTGGTAGATAGTGTTCCAAAATGCCACCACGTTCTATGGGACTCTTTGAAGTCGCCCAAGACATTTAAGGGTCGTTTATTGCCCCACACGATGAAATATATCTGGTAATAATGTATGAAAAGAAAATATCCTCTATATAAATGTTCAAATTAAATTATATCTAAAAAGTGCCTGTTGCCGAGTCGTTACAAGCGTTAGATGATATTTTCAACATTGTATCTTGATTGATTGAGCAAGATATATATATATATATATATATATATATATATATATATAGAGAGAGAGAGAGAGAGAGAGAGAGAGAGAGAGACAGAGAGACAGAGAGTTCTTGTATTCATGATATCGATTGTTTTAAAAGTACTGTCAGTGTGCTTTGTCGTTTGGCTTATAATGTCCAAATTCTTGTATTTGTAACAATTCTGTAGTGTTCTGAATAAAAAATGTTTGTCTCAAATAATAGCAAGAACAAGTAATACATGGTTCAAGTTGAATGATTTCTTGCCAATTTTTGTTTGTTTTCTTGCGATCAGTGATGCAGATCTGGCAAGACAAATAAACCTTTCCATTATGATACAAAATCATCCGACCAAAGTCTCTTTTACAATGGAATTTGGTAAACGTGTAAACACCTTATGAATCAGACCAGGTCCGATTTGGAAATCTAGTATGTCACTGCTTGTTCCATGTATACGTTTATTACATACCCATTTAATCTTACGTGCTTGACCTGGTGTTTGATACAGTTATTCACTTTTCTTCCCATATCACACACTGATTCGAACAACTTAGTTGTCTTCCTTGACGTCCACGCGGAAATGTTTTAACCCATTGAATCGAACTTTTACAATCCCAGTTCGTTTTCAATTCATTCATAGTCAAACTAAAATATGTAGAAAGCGTAAAATGGGGAATCGAAATAAATACAAAACTACAGCTTGTGTTTTACTCTGCGTGTGAGAGAACTTTCTGGACATGGCATATGAATAGGTTTCGGCCTGACAGCCTCTACTTTTCCCGACTCCACATCAAACTCATTTTTCTCGCCGACTCAAAACAAATACGTATTCAGTTTTGTGCCTGTATCGTTACTGCACGCATGTTTGCATTTTTAGCACATATGAGATCAGGAAAAGTAAACATCCGACAAGCAGTGGGTTATAAAAAACCGTAAACTGGAATCCTCTAGCAAAAACAAGAAAATAGCCTATTGATTCCTCACATAGAGATGTCCCATATCACGCTGAATTTTATTTTGTACGAAAAGTGAAGGGCATATTATTACTTTCAGTACTAGATATTGATAATATGTTCTTTCTTGCGACAGATTTGATTCATTCGATAAGAAAGAATCCTAATCCATTTGGAATATATGTATTTATGCACTTTCATAGAATTATATAAATTAATTCAAAGTCATTCACATATATATTTTAACAAACATCTTTATGGTTAATCCTTATTATAAAAATAGGAGCTAAGAGTGACTTTCATAAGTAATGGTTTCAGAATGGTATAATGTATATTAATGACTTCATTAATGGAGATGGTTCCTAAATATGTTTTGACAAAAATAGGGTGTGTATGTGTGTGTGTGTGTGTGATTTAGATTTTTAACGTAGCTTTAACAATTTTTCAGTCATATCGCTACGATGTCTGCAGTGTGACAGTTTATAGTGATGTCTGCCACTGGGGCATCATGCCGCAGACATGTGGCATGATGTCCCACCCAGTCACATTATCCTGACACCATGCCGACCAGTCCTAACACTAACCTCTTAATGCTGAGCGCCTAGCGAGGCAGCTGTTAGTACCATTTTTTTAGTCTTTGGTGTGACTCGGCCGGGGTTCGAACCCGCGACCTCCCGCATCAGAGACGGACGCTCTAACCACTAGGCCACCGGAGCGGTTTGACAAAAATAAACATAGATTCTATCTCAGAACTAACTTATTAGCTTATCAGAGTATACATATGACAATAAAATCTTATAATGGAAATTATATTTAAATTGGAATGGTAGTTTACCTTTAAGAACCTTTTTATAAATGTTGTGGCGCACACTATTTTGAAAGATATTAAACGATCGAAGATTTGCATGTATATGTTAATATAACTGACATTCACGATAAATTAAAACTTGTATAAGGAAATTGTATTCTCATATAAGTAATATGGAAACCAACGTTTTCTACTGCTATAGAAAATCCCAAAGTGTCCAAGTGTACACATGGATGCAACGGAAGCTTCTATTCAGCTATATATACATTGTTTACAAATATCAAAACTGTTCCAAATGATCTTAGTTCCTTCTGTATATTGCATGCTGAAAAAGAGAATCTCATCTATACTGCAATTGTCGCGCCTTTCAGGCATTTTAAAATAACGTGTTATAATGGATCAAGGGTGTGTCTGGTTACACCAACTACTTAGCTTTCTCAAAGAAAAATATTATATTCGAAGTTAAAGATAGAAATCATGCTGATTATGTAATAAATGTACTTATTTTTTATTGTATTTATAAATGTGGAGATTATAAAGACAGGCCTAATTCGACATATTTTGAGAATCTACTTCACTTTTATTTTAGTGTCGAAAAAGTAGTGCTTAAAAAAGCAGTGATTGGGAAAAGTTTGATATTATGTATATTTAATTTGCATTGTTTGTTAGTTAGATTTTTAATTTTTTAAATTTCATTTTATGGTATGTATAATTGTATTTTGGACTTGACCTTGTCCAAAATTACATTCATTCTCTACCTGACCTGAATCAAGTCGGTAAACAAGTTATATATCGCTAATATATTCTCTGTGAGTATGGATTAACTATTAGGATTATTATCTTTGCCTGAGTCAAGGACATTGTGTGTAGCATGTTCTTTATTATAATTTTAGTAATAGACCTAATTATAACTAAGAATTTATCTTGTAAACATTTGGAACCATCCAGAACGAAATTTTCCATCAGGTAACAGTTGGGTTTCTTTTAGAGCATGCTAACTGTGACCTGAGGTAAAGTAGAGGACTATATAATCTTGGGGGTTTTTTCTAGAAATTATTGATTCTTGCTGTAAGATCTGTTCAGAATCAGTCGTATTACTGTCGTGTCCAGTATTTCATTTGGGCTGGAATTTATATATTCAAATTATTGAATTCAAGTCATTCTTGTCTA
The DNA here is from genome assembly GCA_016617855.1 of Megalonaias nervosa. Taxonomy (NCBI): domain Eukaryota; kingdom Metazoa; phylum Mollusca; class Bivalvia; order Unionida; family Unionidae; genus Megalonaias; species Megalonaias nervosa. The sequence goes on along the minus strand of JAECUM010003973.1, from coordinate 61,899 downwards.
GAAATAGAAACAGAGATATGGAGTTATAACGAAATTTCAAATAAGTATTCTTGGATTGTATTATTCCGATTAAACAAAATACTGTTGGCACATCATTAAGACACAGTTCACCACAGGTCGATCAACATTTCCATCCCTGGATTTATTTTATAATACCACTAATGTTTGTTCAGAACTTTAATTATTAGGACTTGTGTTCGAAATTCTAGGATTATTTGGGATTTATTTCGCACTACCATAAGATCTTTATTACTTTTCACTTTGTATTCTAGGGAAATAAATTATTTTCTAAATTTTACAACACTTGCTGGTTCTCACTCATTTCTATTCCCTATTTTAAGACCACAGATTCGTAATAATTGTCATTATAAAAAACTGTCTTCTGTTCCCAAATATGTTGGTTTGTGAAAAAAGTATGTTAATTTTCATTCGAGAGAGTTATTTATTCTTTAACGTTCACTTTATAAGACTCTTGAAATTTTTCACTTCGTGTTGCGTATGTAACTATTTACCATGAGCAGGTTTAGACTGAATCATTATAATTTAAAAGTATTAAACTTTTGTACTTTATGCAAAATAATTTTAATCTCTTTTGCAGTACACCAACAGTGAATTTTCGACAGCTCAGTTATTGCACTGAAAATATCATTTTCATTAATGTAGCTTCATTGACATAAAGACGAGAGTTCAATTGATTATTTTCAGTCCATCCCGACATGTGGAGTTCAAATATGAGTTTCTATTACTCGCTGAAAACTAAATTTAATCACCGCAAATTTGATTCATGTAAGACACTTATTTATGTTATGCCTTATGTGTTGCATGGTCCCTTAACACCTGTAGTTATATAAATGCATACCTAGAGTTTTTGTATGGCTATTGTGATCACCGCAAATACAAAATTGTCCAAGTGTAAACAACAAACAGATCCAGCTAGAGTTTTGGACAATGCGAATGTTTTTATCGTGACATAAGACATAAATACGACTTAAAATGTCGCATCATAATATCAAGATCTCATTAACTTGGAAGGAAAATTAGGGTGTGTTGCTAAATAACGTTTTTTCTTTGAGCGACTTTTCTTCTGTCTGTCCTTTATTTTTTTCACTCCCTCAGAAGTTTGATGGCATTTCCCGCTTTATTAAATATTCGATCTTCGTTGGGAGAATGTTTTGGTTATTATCATACCTAAGGATAAATCAATAGTCAAGGATACTCCGGATAACACAATATCCATCGCCGTCTTCTACAACAAGAATCAGAAATCAATGAAAAAATGTATTCAATGAAAATAATGTAGTATCATAAGAAAGGAAAGAAGAAATAATTGCAAGTTTGAAAAAGAACGAGATAAAGAAATTATAATATTTTTGATGAGACTACATGATCCATATATATATATATATATATATATATATATATATATATATATATATATATATATATATATATATATATATATATATATATATATATATATATATAATTTTTTTAAAAATACTCGTGTAACGCACTCTTACACGCATGATTGTAAATCATTTAGTACTTTCGAAAACGTCTATTAATAGAATGCAGTTTTGTTCTTTATTGACCATGTCCGGTTCTGAATTTAAGATTGTGTATATAAACTTGATTGGTTGGTAAATAATTTATTTATAGAAGACATCCTGGTGCAAACGTGAAAGAATCTCAAGGCCCTATGGACACGTTTGTATCACGTGTGTTAAATGACGCAGCAACGTGAGCGTGTGAGTCAATGAATGCAAACAAAGTGAATAATTACCCACGATATTTGATTTGATTTGGGTGCCATTTTTCTTAGGTGTTTTGGATATTGTTTGGAAGCTGTTAATTATTGCTATTTTAAATATGTGCCTATTTATTCAACGCGTCTCATTGACGAATAAAAGATATCCCAATGAAATAGTATAGTAATTAAGTATAGTGTGCATCTCTTTCAGTTCAATTTCTATAAGCGTGTTATTAGCAGAGAGAAAGGATCTTTTAGAAATGTACTGCTCATAGATTTTTCATGAATGTTTTTCTTTTCAAAATAGCAAACAAATACACTTTAGTACTCTGTTAGCATGAGACACAATCTAACATCTAGACCCTAATAACTGGCAATAAAGCTTGAGTTCATTTGCCTTGAAAATTCAACCACAATTATTTGCAAAAACATGATGACATGAAAATATACTGCTTGAGTTTTACATCACGTGAAAGATTACCAATGGCGGTATACATTCCTACACTCGTTGACCTAAATGATACAATATGACATCGCAATAATACAATACATTATTCGGTATTCGATATTAAATTTTATAAATAAAGCAGCGTGGGTGTATAGGATACACCCATATGCATTCCTAGAAATTCACGAAACGTACTCAATGCTCCAGTGTCTATTAAGCTCAATGTAGAAGACATTAGAAAGTCAAATCATGATATGTGATTTGACCGAAGTGTATTCCGCATGTGCAGGAATTTCACAGCTGATTCTGGGTTATAGATCAAAATTACTTGTATCAGGCAATATTAAGTTATATATATATATATCTATATATCTATATATATATATATAAGACATCCTTTTGCAAATCTGGTCATAAAACTGATCCTAGACGTTATAGAAATGTTTCATCTATCATTGTAGACCTGTATTTCAGATGCGTTAAATATGCATACCATTTACGTACGTAGGCGTAGATAAATCTTCGGATGACTCATTTCCATCATGAAAAATCTTTACCCTAAATCTTTAAGTCAAATATGCACTGATTATTTCAGAAATGTCTTGATTTCATTTTGTAATAAACATTTTAACATGAAATTGTTTTTACATTGTTTCTTTCGTTGTAGAACAGTTAAGTCTTTAAGTACACTTAATGTATTTGCAGCAAGTATATCATCAAATGGCATTGTTACCAGTTTAATTGCTGACAATTTGAAAGGACTTCCCCTATTTGTTAACTTGCATCATCCATCATTATGAAATATACAAAAATTATATACCTGACTCTACTGTGTATATTCTATCTCCTTGTCAGGCTCACGTTGACAATGTATATTTATTCTGTAATTTTTTCAAATAAAGGGAATTTTATGCAAGACTCATATTGTTTCCGGGTAAATAATGTCCTTGCAGAAAATCATCGCTCAAAATTTGAAAGCATTGGCAGAACCAAATTTACATCTGGCAGTGTGAAATTCAAAATTTGCTCTATCGATAATTAAAAGTATGCTGCTCGTTTTACTCTCAAACCTATAGTTTACTTTACACTTGAATTATATGATACGTAAAGTCTATAAAAACTGACGGAATGAAAAGAATTTATAAATTAAAATTCCTTAAGTTATTACTCATGATTTTCATTTCCATCCCATGCCAGCGTCGTAAGGGGATATTGGAAATTACACGTACAAATCTGTATCATGCAGAGATGGAACACGGACAATATTATCCAGTACGTATCACTGAAAAAAAAAAAAGAAAAGAGCCAGGCTCCTCAAGTGGAGACTTGGCAGATTTTATTCATAAATATGCATGAACTTGTAAATGTTTTATCTTTGAATTCGAATTTAAGGTTGTTGGATATACTAGGTTTTATTTTACATTACATAAGAGCTGAGACATGTAAGACAATTAAGTTAACGAGCACATGACATTCATATCAATTTCAAAAGGTTTGCTGTCAGATAATGGACGGATCTCGTCCAAAAGCATTGCCAATAGATTTTATAGGAAATCTATGTTACAAATAGCTGACTGTTTGGGGCATGGAACAATATAACTGACTATTGGGGGCATGGAATCTTATGGCCGACCTTTTGGGCATTGAATGTTGATTGACTTCCCATTAAAAAAGTCAGCCACATAAATTGCACAGTGATAAATTTATGGAAATTAGTCTGGAATATAATTTTTCTAGTTCGAAGTGAATATAAAAGAACTTAATTATGTATAAAGTTCTGCGGCTGACATTTGTTAACACTTGTCACTTATCAATATACCGGTAACGTGAACCTAGATCGCTCAACTTGATAAGTATTGAAAGAAGAAAATAATTATTAATGGCCTTAGCTCAAAGCCGGGTTGTATGAGGGATTGGTGCACACATTACTGTAAATAATGCAATACAATACATGTATAAATATAATGCTAGTCAACATTAGCTTGTGACAGGATCCTGGAGTAAATACAAAAAGGGCAGATAATAACAATAATGTATTATAGTAATAGGAGCCATCCGAGTGAAAACCCCAACGTCACGCAAAAAAACATATCTTTCTTTGGAATCAACAATTTGTTTAGGTGTGGAGATGAAACATATATTGACTATATTTGCGTCCCATTCAGGTCTCAAAATGTTCACACAAACTCCATCTAAACTTAATCTTCTTATGTCTGATTGGACAGTGATTCATTTAGTATTGAACATCATTTATTCAAGACAAAAAAGACAAAACAATGCAATCTCCTGGATTTTAGTAAGAAAGTTGGAAGTTAGTTAAAACTATCTCTCTCTTACAAAGAATATAAATTAATATTTTCTGCTGACTTCACACACACACACACACACACACACACACACACACACACACACATATATATATATATATATATATATATATATATATATATATATATATATATATATATATATATATATATATATAACAACGGGGCAAGTCGCAACTTACTTGTTTCTTTTGTATCTCTCTTGGCTCATTACAACCATATGCCCATGCTTTGTTTATTTCTTTTCTTTCTCTTTATATAAACAATATATAATAAGGTGCTAAAAACAGATTATTTAATTAAAATGTTCGAAGGCCGCTCCACCCCCAATTCTCTCTCAACAAAGAAACAGAGGGATGGATGATAAAAAAATTACCTTTATTGTACGTCTTCCAAATCCTCCCACCACCACACATATCTCTCTCTCTCGCAATATAAATGAAATTAGAAGCTCGAAATGAAAAGAAGGAACTTACCATTCTGCAACGATGATTGCGAATAGCTGCAAAAGCTAAAGAACTATATTTTGTAGTGGACACAGTAGGCATGGATTGTGTATATGCGTGATCAATTTTAATATATGTAATTTTGCATAGATCATGTAATAGTGACAAAAGATAAAAGATGGAATGCATCGGTGAGGCTATGATTTGCGTATTTATCTCAAATGCGTGTTGATAATTTTACGAAAGTTTGCTCTGCCAAAGATATGTGAATATCAATTTTATCAGAGAATATGGAATTGCTGAATAATACTGTCTTAATTGTAAGCCGATATGGCAACGAATAATAAACACGATGTATCTGAGTTTTATATATTTTATATTCATATACAAAGTATTCAGCTGTTTCAATATCTCTGCATGTATAATTCCTATTGCTCAACATATGATTTCAGAAAAAGATCGTTATTTAAACTACAATATTTCCTTTTCAATCGCGCATGCTGAATTTGTATCAACAGGTCAGCAACACATTAATACGAAATGACTGATTTGATGTTAATCATTTACACGTTAGAGTTTTTACTTCAGTATGAGATGTTAACCAACCACACATTAGAATTTTGATTTGAGTTGGAAGTTGAGTATGCTTGATAATGTTTATAAAACGGTTTGCCAGTATTACTTCAGTACTGCTAAAGTCTTTTGGATCGATTCACCTTACCGACAGCATTAAGTAGCATTTAAATGCTGTTTGGTACGTTACGTGTTCAGTCTGACATTTTCCTTTACATCAAACTGCTCCATATCATTCTAAAACTTTCCAACAGACCCATCTTTTCTTTACCGTACTGTACCAATCCTGACTGCCCTAAACTTCAACCAAAGCGTACCGTTTATACGTATTTTGTACCATTTGCGAATCCTCAGTTATTGTATCACGGTATGTTTGTTTTTGAACCTTTTCTGACAGTTTGTGTACAGTACCATACCCTGTGCCTCCAGATATATTTTACTTCCTACTGATGTTTTTGTCGAAAAATACTTATGTACTATATTATAGATTTATTGTTCCTGAACAGAACACAATTATGGCATCCTACTAATTTTAGTCAATGTATTCACTGCCGATAGCGGATCAAGATCGTTTGAGACATATCTTATATCCCTATCTTAGACGATTTCTTCACACCTAATTAAGAGTCGATAAAAATGAGTTACCTGAAAATCGTTATGTACAGGTTCATTTTAAATATAATATCATCCCTAATATACTAAATAATATTCGTGAGGTTATACTAAGCGGCACGATTCCAGATATGAAAGATTCAAGGAAAACGAGACATACATGAATACGTCAATACAAACCGGATCTTCCCACTTTCAGTTCTTGAAACAATCTTTCCCGAAAACGCAGTCAGAAGATTTGTATCAAGTACGCCAGTCACTGCGCATGTTTCTGCACCTCTTTAATAAGGAATCCGCTCAGCCCAAAACGGCACTCTTTTGGAGACAGTCGATGGGCGCAGTTTTCTTCCAATTCGTCTTGTCGACTCTACAATACCACCGAATCAAGCACTAGGCAGGACAGTGTGGACTAATGAAGGGATCCAGAAATAGCGTTCTTTGAAAGGAAAATTGATTGCCTCAAAAATATGGGAAGCACAAACAGAACCTCGTCATTGTGACTGGCAATATCTTGTATGGACGCTGGTGTGGATGCACTCTTTTCCTTGATTTACTGTCGAACAAGGTAACTGTATGCACATTATTACACAAAGTAAAATATAGGATGCATAGACAAAATTCACATCCAAATTTAAATAAAATCTCACTCTGAAAAATCAAAAATAAACAAATATGATATACGATGCAATGACGTCGGCTGAGGGTAAGGGCTCTAGGTATGTTTCAAAGAAGTTTGTCGATAATCCGATTTATTTGTAAAAAAAAAAAAAAAAAAAAAAAAAAAGAAATGAGCAAAAGGGAAGATATAAATTCGACCAATGAAATAAATGAATAACAATTTCAAGTTTAAACAATCAAGAACAAGAGTTGATGTTTGAACCACTTCTTAGTATCGTCTTGCTGTCAAGCAAGCAGTGGCTTCACACTTGTAGCTTCGTTCTCGACACACTCTTGGAAAGCTAGATATTATGAACAATTCAGTTGCTGTGGAGAGTAAATACCATTGTCTCAGTCATTGGTCTAACAAGTATAATGTGTGGAGTACGAACTTTATATTAGCGTCTACTCTATAATTTAGTTATGTTGAACATTTACAATAAAACTATGCAGATCAGTTACAATTAAGTGAAATGCCAACAGTAACAACTTCTTAAATGATCAACACCAATATATGCAACATACAGATATCCACATTTTGTTTCTAATAAATATAATTTATTTACATATATGATACAACATAAAGTGCGCGTGTCAATTTTATCAGTAAAATCCATGAACAAAGGCCATACTAATAATCAAGATAATCAGGAAGTGACGTCATTACCGCTGTTACTGTGACCAAATATTTAGTTACCGAAATTATAATTGCATCATTCTGTGAACGTGACCATCCTATTTAAGCAATCATGTGTTTTCGTGTCAAGCGCTTTATGTATTCTGTTGCCATGCAATATATCCAAATGGGAAGTAGAGATTTTTCTTGTCAAGCACTTTATGTATTCTGTTGCCATGCAATATACCCAAATGGGAAGTATAGATTTTTCTTTTTTAATACAGTATTATATAACTCTATAAAATTATAAAGAAACTGGTGTTAGCGTCATGTGCTGTAATTTGCCATTTTGCCAAATTTTGGATTCCTTTAGAAATGCTTAAGGAGGAGGCAATAACTGCAATGTGACGGATTTAAATATCTGTTGATCATTAATTTATTATTAATGCAGGAACAGTGGCTGAGTTGTTGGAAGATATTTAATTGTCTTGCTGCTTTCCCCAAAAATTAGATTTGTAGTATTTACAATTTATTTCAGGTCAGTATCTACTCCAATAGGTGCTCATATGGTATTTCCTGATTTTGTGGAAAACTTAAACAATTTGAAATCATTTTTTATTTCAGGTAATACCGTACGACTGGCAAGTAAGTCAAGGAGAAAAAGCTGTGAAGAACAGAAACAGTAGTAGAATGAATTAAGTTTAAATTAAAGTGCAGTTTGGAGTGCACTTTAAACAAATTTTAAAACATTTTTATTCCATCGTTCCTTGTATCAGCAACAAAATGGAAAACAATGCCTTATCACCAGACATTATTCAGGTAAAAGTGATTAAACAGCCGCAATATGGACTGGGTTTTCTGGTGCGAAGCCGTACAAACAGCCCGTACGTAATAGTTTCTGATTTAATTAATGGTGGCAGCGCGGCGGAGTGTGGTTTGGTGCAGACTGGTGACATACTGATCAAAGTGGATGATATCAGCCTTCTGGACAAGTCATATCAAGAGGCAGTCAGTATTCTCAAATCAATCCCAGTCAACTCCCCGGTCGTTTTGCTGCTTCGATGTCAAGACGGTTACACAACTCATCTGGAAACACGCTTTGATAAAGTAGGCCTTCCACAAACTGTGCGAATTACAGAGCCGATCAACCAACCGGAAACGTTCATATCAAAAATTAAGAAAACATTTTGTCTATCAGATAAGATATCAGAAGCAAATAAAAATAATATCGTTGAGGTCCACGCTAACGATGTCAGTGGCAATAGTTCCAGGCTCGAGACTCAGAAGTGCAATTTGCATGGTCAGATCGAGGCAAAAAGAAATATATTGTGCGAATGTATCACAACTTTAGATTCACTAGATGTTACTGGGGACTGTAACGGTCATGATGCATGTAATATGAAAGATTTTACGGAGCCCAAGGGCAAGCATGGATATGAAGAAGGGGAGAAAACAATTCTTACTAATGGATGCAAACATGAAACAAATGACGATGACAAAAGCAAGGTGCTAGAATTTGGCGAAGGACATTATGCATATGGGTCAAAAGCTAGAAGAGGATCATGCAACTACGTTAATACCCCACCCCCAAAAGCGGTGAAACTTAAAAATGTAGCCAATGAAATACCGGTGTATAGGGACACCTTGCATATGAAGGCATTACCGGTGCGCTCTCTCTCTCTCTCTCTCTCTCTCTCTCTCTCTCTCTCTCTCTCTCTCTCTCGTTTCTAACATACATACGTCACTAACCCTTTACAATCGAACCAGGTAATTGTATTATTACTTTATCGAAGCTGTCTGGGGCTGTGGGTTCAACATGGGAACACTGTTTTACTTTATATATATATATATATATATATATATATATATATATATATATATATATATATATATATATATATATATATATATATATATATAAGCTTCGATTCTTCTTTTGTATTCTCCTCAACAACTAACCCCTTTGTTGATTCGATGAAGCATAATGGGTCCACCTGTACGAGATGATTAATGGCGTCAACCGTCGTTCTCATGGATGGCTAACGTTTTGAGGTTCCATCTAAAAACGTCTTCCACTGTTTAAATGAGAACTGTTTACATAAAAATAAAAATAACAAATATTATTAAAAAAACATACTTTTTATTTTAGTGATTTTATTCTCCTTTATCTTTGTTTAGTATGCCTCTTTGGAATAACTAACCTACTCGACACTGCATATCCTGGATTATGCTGATGTGCCGGCAAACACTTATACTGATATTTACATACATCTTGCATATGGCTTTCAGAGTACAGGCTGCACACCAGAACGGTGTGTAGGGTCCTTGATGTTAACCCCTTCAACCCAACCCCCAGGGACATCCCGATCCAAAAGCGAGCTCATCGATCAAGCCAAAGATTTCATAGATCAATTTTATACCAGCGCGAAAAGGTAAGATGAAGTCCAATGTTCCAGGCTCTGGAAACATATCGATTTTCTTCAGGGTCGGACAGTTGCTATAATATGTTTCCTTGTAGATTGTTACTCTCCTATTGGGGAAATCATTTTCTGTACACATCTGCACCAAAAGTCGTAACAAGACAGTAAATGCATATTTCTAACTTATATCTTGTGTCAACTCTGATAAAGAAATTTATTATAAGCTGATTTCTTAATATTTTTATATCATAGAAACATGATTTGTAAATAATTAGTAATACAGTAAGCATGTTTGTATGCATATGTAACTGCATATGTATGTATCCATGCATATATGTCTGTATTGTTTTATGTATGTAGGTAGGTGGGTAGGTAGGTGTGTGTGTGTGTGTGTGTGTGTGTGTGTGTTATTTTATTGTTTATAGTTAGTCGGTGAAATTGCTCCCCTGAGGTAATGTCTTTAATACTAATGAAATAAACTTAATTTTTGTGTATGTCTATGAAATGGAAAACAGTAGTCATTTTACAATGGAACGAATCCGGAACTGCATTTAGAGCAGGTGGACGGTCAAAGCATAAGTAAGAGACTTCAAGAATAAAAGTTGGTTCGTTGATTGGTTGATTGGTTGGTTGGTTTAACGGCACATTTAACACATTGTTGGCTATATTAGTATTATATAGAGAAAATGGAAGCTAAATGTCTTTCCCAAAGGACACATCGAGGCAGCCTTCCCCATGCTGGGCTGGGCTGGCATCCAGCCAGCGAACTTTTTAGAAGGAGTCAAGCTGCGGCGCCTTTTCAAAATACAGTCTCTTAAACACATTTACATATTTTTATCTCGAAATCAACAATAAACACCCATTAAGCTTAGAATTTATACAAGCCAAGCAATAAACTGCATACTGCATATAAGCATATGAAACAGGCTATTTAATTCATTAATTGCTGCTTCTACATTTTTACAGTGAAAGAACTAAAAACAAATTCTGTCTCGTATCGTCCAGACCACGTTAGTGAGAAGCGAGACGGAGCAATAATGTTCTGATATGCTTGCTTGCTAGCTTCTTTTACCTTAGGATCAAGGTCACATTAATATAAACTTTGCGTTAAGATTTTAGTTACATTGTTTCAATTGCTTATATTTATTATGCTTTTAATCATACATAGGACTAATTAGTATTAAGTTAAAACAGTTCTATCTGGGACATGCTTGTTTGGCCTTTCGTTTCCGGTCAAGTTTAGTCATGGAAAATTTGTATTAAGTGGGTTCGTTTTACCGATTTGCTTCTACTGCATAAGCGAACAAATGGCAGGCTAAGACAAATCATAATTCCTCTTTGACCCTGGTGCTAAACACACAATGATAAACAATTTGCATTAAGTATTTTGATTAAGGTGTTTTCGTTTGTTTATATTTCCTACAACCCTTGATGAATTTAATGTATACGTACATTGCAGCAATACATATCAGAGACAACTCATTCTACGAATCGTTTACCTGCCCCATCGTTCTTGGGGCAATAGGTTGCCGAAAATTTGTGTTAAGGCTTTAGTTCAAGTTGTTGGTGGTAATTATTTGTCGTTTAGTTGTTTATATATCCTAAACCACATGATAGACGGTTTTCGTATTTTCGATTAATGTGAAACTTTAAAAACTCATTCTGTAAAATACTCGTTCAACCTTTAAAAATTTGGTCAAAGTTATACTTTTGACAGCAATGCTTTCCTCGAGGGCTCGATATGCAGTTCTAAGCATAAGATGTAGAGAACTTTATTTATTTGAATAAATATCATGTGAAGCAATAAAAAATGTTAGGATGAACAATATATTAATTTATCGACCAAAGGTTTCGCTGAAAAATCTTGGTTTTATTACAGCCTTTGTTTCTTATCAGAAAGATCTTTGAAGAACAGATGTAAATTGGAATTTTTCATTCACAGACAAAATAAAACTGCCCATCAGAAGCGCTGGATGGATGTCCTCACAGCCATTGAAAACACAGGCACCTACGAGCTGACAACAAATGAACTGATATTTGGAGCAAAGACAGCATGGAGAAATGCACCCAGGTGTATCGGTCGGATTCAATGGTCCAAGCTTCAGGTAAATAGAGCTTTCATCTACTTACGTACACAAGCATATATACATACATAAACACATGCAGACCGACTGACAGACGGCGAGTCAGATAGCGAACAGCCTGATAAAAACAGTTTCTCCACTTAGTCTTTTCTGTCACTTTCCTCTAGCATGCTCAACAGCGCAGAAAATGTCACGCAAATTACACTATTTGATATAGCTTCCATCAAATAACGTTCTCAAACGACAACGTTCGCTTCGATGATAAAATCTCCGTCATAAACCAACTTGTTTGAGTGTTCGAATAAGCTGAGAACTGTATCTACTATTTATATGTCTACTATCTGAGCACGCATTGTATAATACCAGATGGCTAATCCAAAATGCTGCCATATTGCAACTATATTGTTCTGTATATGTTTAAAATTCTAAATAAGCAATATACAGACAAACACAAATGATTTTGTTTAGATAATATAAATTATTCAACTTAATCATGGAACAATGCAAAGAGTATTCATATAAAAAAACTCGGCTAACGTGGGTACGTGAGAAAGCTTGCTTCTCGTGGGTCGGTGGTTCTTCCTGGGGTTTTCCAGGGTTCTTCCTCCACCAGTTATACTGGCCGCCATGTATAGCCTATCTTGTGCTGAGAAACGGCGTTAAACCCTACAACAACAACAACAACAACAACAACAACTTATAAATGACGCCAGTTACTTAAGAATTTCACATCTGTATGGAGGGCACCTGCCAACACAGGACAATATGTTTTGGGATCCTGGTAGTATCCCGGATAGACAAGTTTCACTGTGATCCCATGAGTGGTTTCTATGGGCAGGTATTAATGTGCACAAAATGCTGTCTACGAAACATGTCTTTGACTTTTTCAGGTGTTCGACGCTCGTAATATCACGACAGCCAGAGGCATGTTTGAAGCTATCTGTAACCACATCAAGTACGGAACGAACAATGGAAATATTAGGTACTTTTTTAATGATTACATATGCTTCATATGAAAGTTTGGCTCCATCTCACATTGAAAAGTTACAGCCGTTTGTCCCTCTAATTATTTTAATGTCTCGCTGGTTATTACGAGATAGGTACACTACTTTTCTGACACTGACCACGGCAGTGGCATTGTTAACATGGCTAAGGTCCTTTGTTAAGTTTGTAAAGTCGCATATCTTTATTAGGTGATGTGATAATATTTTGTTATATGTATAGAGCATATACTTGATTTTCTAGATTTCCTGTTTCACCCATATAATAGAGAAATATCATTTATCATAGCGATACCAATTATAAGCATAATTCTACACACCAGAACATCAATAGCAGACACAAATCTGAAAACTGGTACACAGAATACTCGTTTACACATGGAACATTTTCTTATATTCTCTTGACTAGAAAAGTAATATTTTTTCACGAGCCTATGTGCACAGTACAGCGAGTATAAAATTAGCTATTGTACTCTTGTATGTTATTCTGGATCCTTTTGCTGGCTTGCAAACATGTTTAATAATCTGATGGTATACCTATGATGCTTTGGAAATGGGACCTGCGTCTGTAAATGTGACAAAAGTATACATGGATGGCAATCTCAGATAGTTTTTATTAATGCTTGAACCAGCAATGACCAGTCTGGTTACCCACTTTCTTGGTGTATCTGAATAAAGAAGAGGTTGGGAGTATAGCGTCCAATGGTATTTCTTTCCTTTCTTTGTGCCTAATCAACAGTCATGCAAGTACTTCGACCATCATATATAAGTATAGCAAACTGGTCATGTCCTCGTGTGTTATCTTCTACTGCTTGCTCTGTGGGTGTCGAATTCAGTGCTAAAACAACTGTAGTAACTTTATCATAAACCTTCTATATTTCCCAGGTAATACGTCTAGGACTGCTAATAAAACCAAATATCTGGTTAGAGGTCACACCGCGCAAAGGCACATAAAACAAACAATTCAGTGTCGCTTGGCATCGACAAGTATATGTATGAAGAACTTGCCTGTTCGAAATACAATCCAGACAGTGAGCATTAACTATGACAATAATAATTAACTGAAAGATGGCATTAACTATGACAATAATAGCCATTTCCACTGTACATAGTGTAACTTTTCTGTTCACAGTTTTCCTGCATGCAGTAAAAATGTATATTTCTTAGTGTGTGCATGGCGTTTGGCCACTGTTAGCCATCTCTGTGCTACACAGCACCATTATCCTCTAAGTAGACCTCACTTCTTTGTCCTCATATACTATTGTGATGGATTCTTAAGCGAGGTAAGTGAAGAGCTCTGATTGGTTCTCGTTTGCCATAAGGAATGCATCCCAGATTCAGGCTAAATTGCTTTTGTGATGGACACGTCTTCTCACACTTTTCCCTCATTTGCTTTTGTTTGTCATCTGCAAGCTATTAGGAAAACTACTCATACCAAATTATGTCATTACTACTTACATTTTGCAGCTGTAATTTGAATTATTTTAAAAATGCACCATGCGTCATAAAACTTAACAACTGTTACATAAACCATTTGAAAACTCAGAAAGATTTCTTTAGAAATTTTTATATATATTTACACGGGCTTCTCGTAGCTGGTTGTTGTTGTTGTTGTTGTATGGTTTAACGCCATTTTTCAGCACACGATAGGCTATACATGGCGGCCAGTATTAATGGTGGAGGAAGAAGGAAAGGACCACCGTCGCACGAGAAGCTACTGGCAAGCTTTCTCACATACCCACATTGGTCGAATCCGAGACTCGAACCCACGCAGACAGAGGTGAGATGGCAGTGATCCGTAACGGATAGCGCTTTAGACCACTCGGCCATCTTGTAGCTGGCATTTACAGGTTCATATGAGTGAACCCACTCAATTGACTAGCATTGCGTTAATTATTTTAAACACCAAGAACAATAAGAACAACAACAACTCAAGAACCATTCAAGCAATTGGTTCCAAATGTAGATGTTATCTTCGACTCGTGTACCATTAGTGATTTCAAATTTTGTTATATCGCTCTTCCATTCATCCATTTACTTAATTATCTATGAAAGAGTAATAAGAATAACATTGTAACATATTTGGTCATTCAGATTGGTTTGGGAATGACATTCTTTCTTGTGGGATATTCTATCCAGGTTTTAGGTTTTCTTTTCTTAAAGGAAGTGTGTGCTATGTGCTACATAGCCCGAGACTGCATATTTTAAGTTACAGAGCTGTCTGTACTGGATAATATTTGGCTTATATTGTCGCTTCAAATAGTTCACTATTTAGTGCTTAGAGAGATAACGTACTCGTCGTATCTAATTGCATCACATCCCTAATGAAGTTAGACAATAAACTGTTTAATTGCGTAACGATAAAAGATAAATGAGACCCAGTGTTATCAAATAATTTGGGTAAAATGGAATTCGTCTTACTGGCAGTGTAAGATTGTACAAAAAAAATTGTCTCTTGGCAGATCCGCCATAACAGTCTTTCCACCTCGGACAAGCGGACGTAGCGACTTTCGTGTATGGAATTCACAGCTGATATCTTATGCCGGCTACAAACAACAGGACGGAAGTGTTGTCGGAGACCCAATCAATGCGAATTTTACCGAGGTAAAACATCTTTGTAGTATGTCAATCAGTTTTTGTTCGTTTTGAGCATATTGGATTGGCAATAATTTAATATGGCTTAAGAAGATAATGCTGTGGTAGTTCAGTTGGTATAACGTCGGACTGGTAATCCAATGGTCTCGGATTCCATTCCCACCCAGACAATAAGCTCCCATTCTCTAGGCATGATATAGCCATTATTGCGTTAAAAACTGCTACATGTATTAAAACTACATTTTCATAAAGCACAACTGCTCATAAGACAACTGTTATCATATACAAAGGCGCTAAAGAGTATACAACAACAAATTATGGTAACATTTCAATACAACTCATTCAGACTAAAGCATTAAGGAAGAATATACTATGCTTAAAATAGTTTCTATATAATTAAAACAAGCACAAAATCTTTGTACTTTAAAGTTTTTCATACTTTAGATTTAATTATTTCAAAGGAAAAATAAACGTGATTTAATTGATATGGTTCTTAGCTCACCTTTACGAGGATGAGATTTACTGTTTTATCCCAGGTGTCAGCGTTCGTCATCTCAAAGCATATACATATTTGCAGTCACAATGCATCTCAACCATTCTTTCTCGTCAAGTCCAAAGTCACAGTTTGAAGTGGGTTTCATTGCGTCTACCCCTTGATGAATGGTACTAAGGAGTTAATTTTGAACATACACTCACATTATTTGTGCTTTCTTAATTAATCGTTTGCGTTTAGCTGATGATCACCTGGTTCTTTTGCCTCCTGCACACGTCATGTATCTTTACCTGAAATCGTGTTACCTGGCGAGATAATGTATTTGAATGAGTTATACACTCCCATTACAAAGGTTGGATAATGTGACCTCTTTTGCATGTTTTCTTGACTTTGATTAAAGTTTCCTTGACTTTGGTTAGAGTTTGTTTTTCCTAAAGTTTAGTTTTTGAGTATCGTTTATACTACAACATTAAATAGTATTATGCCTGACTGACTTGGATTAAATTATGATTTTTTTCATGTTTAATTTTCAATCACTGTGCATGCTAGAACCAGGAAATTGATGATTATATGCATCTCTATTAGTGCCACACCCTTAGAACAAAACAAACTCACTGTGACATATTTCTCACCTCCCTCTAGCTTTAAATAAGCTTTTACGTTTTGCTCGAGACCAAGCGACTTTTTCATATTGCATATTATCCCTCCTAAAAGCATGAAACTTGGTGGGAGGAGGTTGCATTTTAATCGGTACTGCACTCATATTTTAAGAAAATGTTTATGTGACCTTTATTTCTTGCTTCTTTAAATTTTTGCTTTTAAAGTTCGTTATTTTTCTGCTGTATTCA
Organism: Megalonaias nervosa; assembly: GCA_016617855.1. Lineage (NCBI taxonomy): Eukaryota > Metazoa > Mollusca > Bivalvia > Unionida > Unionidae > Megalonaias > Megalonaias nervosa. Next base: position 45,029 of record JAECUM010003973.1, on the reverse strand, counting down.
TGTTAGAATTATGTAACGTTATTTTATGCCTCTTTGGTAGTACTGCACACTTACAAGAAGCGAAAATCACTGTGACGTACATTGTATGTTATATTTACATTGGTTAATATTTGTCTTTAGCCTATGACCACATAGATTTTTTCCATAATATATACATTCTAACCCAATAGTAGGCCATTCCTGACCAATGCATTGTAAATTAGGAATTAATATGCTTCGTTTGTTATAACAGGGTGGTAGACTGTCCACATTAATGATTATACATCATTAATTGCGACATGCTACTTTCAACAGGTAACTTTGTGTTGTGGCCGTGACTGAGCAACTATAATAAGAGCTTTCCGTATGCATTTAGTGACTAATCAGTAAAATTAGTGATGCATGAATTATCTAGTAATTGTAGTCATGATGGCTCTCACTCATAGGTTACTCAAAGCCGTTTAATTTTGCCCAGTAAAATGGAAATTATAATACCTTCGGAAGCAAATTTAATGAACAACGATTTGAAAAAAAAAATATGTCCAGTTTTTATAAGCTCATTATAATACGTTTACTTTGCTATCATATAAAAGAATTTCCTTTTTATTTATTTTTTCTGTCTTTTGTGCCTGTATGTTATCCGCGGGCTTATGTGGATTTTTCTTAAAGGCACTTAGCAATGCGATTCTATTTTATACAAAAGTTTGGGAGTTCATGGGTTTTCGATTTGATATCAATATTTTAAAATAGATACAAAGATCAAACAAGGTCTTTCACTATGCCATTTTTGTTTTCCACAGCTCTGTCAGAAATTGGGATGGAAAGGAAAGAACGGAAAGTTTGATATCCTCCCACTGATTCTACAGGCCAACGAACATGATCCGGAGCTGTTTGAAATTCCACCTGATTTAGTTCTGGAGGTTAACTTAAAGCATCCCAAGTAAGTCTCTGTTGTACTACGTTTGCAGTTTTAACATATTAAATGTTAGGCCATAATTAATCACGGAATGCCGTGATCTCCACTGAAAGGAATTTGAACTTTATTGCTCCTTTTAAACAGTGTTACCAAGAGTTAACATTTAACAATATAGACAAAATTACATTTTTGCTGTGTTTAAAAGAATAATAATTTCATCCCAATGGCGAGACCGGGAGCATGCCATTTATTCCTGAGTGACCGAGTATTTATTCCTTTTACACGAAAAATTGCTGCATATATAAATTATTTACCGAATGCAGCCTAGTCTGCTTTATTATACAATCCTTCATCTGACAATCGCTTTTACCTGACAGAAATATTGGAAACGATCGTGTTTTATTATGTTTAGGTTCGTCGTAGCAAAATATTCAAGTTCCGACTCATCCAGTGTACATTTGGGCACAGAAATTTATTAATCTAAAGCAAACTTATTTATCAGGCAATGTTATATCAACTAACTGTATCGTCATTGCGGGTTTAGCCATTTCGTGTATTTTAAACAATTTTGCAAGCAACTTTCAAACGAGCATTGTTTTTCGCTCACTATTCAAGTTTTAAGCTTCCTTAAACAAAAAGGGCACTTTTGCAAAGTTTCATATGAGTCACAGAAAGGCGTTGTTGTCTTACGTTTCAAGAGAAAACAGAATGCGGCCGATCGCTCTATGGCTAAAATAGTCGATGCTGCTTTAGGTTATTTATATTTCAACATAGTTCATTTCGATCTTTTCTTTTCTTATCCATTTCTATTTATCAAACGCCTAAAAAAACCAAATTTGTTTAACCTAATGAAAGATCTTGTATATTTTATACTGAAAATACACTAAAATTTATTTTTATTATCCGTCCCATCCTATTACTTTATTAAAAGTATGTAAAAAGAGGTTTTCATCGTCGTCATGTTAGCTTTCAATTTTCCCTATTTTCTTCATCATTCATTCATATATATTTTTATACACATCTCCAGAGGCATCAAGTAAAAACTGGTCGTCTTTATCCGGCATTCTCCTTTATATCAGGAAAATTTACCAGGAAACTTTTGCATCTGAGAACGGAGGCTAGACTGTACCATTAGTAGGGAATTAGTCAGGGAACGTACAGTTCAGATGTGTGAATACAGTTGACGTACCAAAATAACACGCGTCAAGTGCCAAAAAACTTGTCTAACCATATAAAGTTATTGCTGGTCCTCTTCATTAATCTATTTCAGTGAATGTTGACAATATATGGTACCAGAGAGAGAGAGAGAGAGAGAGAGAGAGAGAGAGAGAGAGAGAGAGAGAGAGAGAGAGAGAGTATAGCCAGCAACAAAAGGGTACGAGTCTCAGCAATTATTCCAGAAGATTTCTCTTACTGATCTAACCCTGATATAGAGCATATTCCAGGATTATATACAATGCATAATTAATTCATATTGATTTCATGCTCCTCGTTATGTTCTGAAAACTCTGTCACGTAGGTTCTTGACCTGTATCTAAATCATTGGAAATAAAGTAATTTCTTTTCCACCATAGATTTCCCTGGTTCGCCGAACTCGGTCTGAAATGGTACACGTTGCCGGCTGTTTCAAATATGATGTTTGACTGTGGTGGTCTGGAGTTCACAGCATGTCCCTTTAACGGATGGTACATGGGTACGGAAATAGGTGCCCGGGACCTGTGTGATCCACAGCGTTATAACATCCTGGAGGTGAGTAGACTCTTTGAGCCGGTACATGTGTATTGAGTATCGAAAGTGATTCAGCAAAGCATGGTTTCGTGATATTTCAAAGGAGACTCACTGTACTCTAATATGCATGTATAGACAATTTTATTTCTTTACATCTTTGATACCATACCTAGGAATAATACTCTGAGTCCTACATGTGGCAGTCTCAAAACTGATCTGCATGTTTGTATACCCATTGGTGATGAACACCGCTAACTATATACATTACCCTTCGGTATATTCAAAATAAATTTGCCGTGCTAAAATATTTCCAATGCAATGAAGCCAATTGTTGTAGCCCCGATGTGCTTGTCCTTTTATTAGCGGATTGATCCAAGTGTGCTCCGATTATATGTGAAGGGGCAATCGTTTATCTAAATTTTCTGAATATTGAAATAGATTTATCAGGAAATCTATCAGTCAGACATAATTCATAAAAGCAATCATTGCACGTGCACTTAGCACCTATAAAGTGATTTCATTAATCCTTTGATTTTTAAAGCGATGGACCAAACTTTATTTCAGCTATTTTTCACACTAAATATCATATTCAAAAAACACCTGTCATTGAGCTAGCAAGCGCATTTCGTTCCAGACAGTTGCTGAGAAGATGGAGTTGGACACCAGGAATAACTCCAACTTGTGGAAGGACCATGCCTTGGTCGAAGTCAATGTGGCTGTGCTATATAGTTATCAGGTGGGGATACTTTTATCTTCTCTTCGATACACAATTGCAGAGCGCACAGCCTAGCAGATTTGTTCCACATATTTGAAACTTTCGGCTGAATAACATTTCTGTGGATATATTAGAGCATGAAAGCATAAATGATCTTTCTATTTTCGCTTTTGTTTTGCAATATCCCATTGACTTTTATTTCGCCATAATAATTGTTATTATGCCTATTTTAATTTTAGCAAAGCAATTCACTATAAAACAAATTCTATGCACATGATATTAAATATCCACTTTGAAAAAGTCTTTACTTCCATAGAAATATCGTTTTCGTGAATATGTACCATATCTAGTGTGGGCATTCTGCAATTGTAATTTTATATTATGATGTGCTGTAAATGAAACATATATTCTAATTGTTTGCCGAAAGATTCCACTATAAAAGATAGCACGTCATAACTGTATGTACTTATTGCCATAGTTATCTCAAGCACTGCGAGGCCATCATCAGTTTTCAAACATCACAATTCATGGCATATCAGCATCCAAGGTAGTGATTATGCGACTATCAGCTTCAACCCATTAGCAATGTAGACAGAAGTAGTTACTGCAAAATGTAGTGCCTCGAAGGCAGTTTAATTTGGTCCATTTTAAAAAAAGGCAACACCTGCACTTTTGAGATTACAATATATTGACACCTCGCAGTTAACCTTGATTGGTTTCTTAAGCGCAATGAATTGTCGTAAGTTTGATTCTTACTTCAAAAGTTTCATCTATCCAACAATCTTGCAAGACGAAATGCCGTATATTTTGCAGGAAAAGGGCGTGACAATTATGGACCACCACGCCGCCGCTGAGTCTTTTATGAAGCACGTACAGAACGAGCAGCGCCTGCGTGGTGGCTGTCCGGCAGACTGGGTCTGGATAGTTCCTCCCATGAGTGGCAGCATACTGCCTGTTTTCCACCAGGAGATGCTACTTTACAAGCTCAAACCATCATTTGAATATCAGGTACACTGACAAAAAAAGACAGAGGGCAAGACGAAATAGGTCAAAAGTATATATCATCAAATTACGTTAACATTTAAGGTGTCACAATATCAAATAATAAACATCGTATGTCATGCAGTGACATAGCACCTACAACGTCATTAATTAACACCAATGTTAATGTTTAATGTTTAATGTTTGCGTTTTTGAAAACAGTTTAATCGTAAACAAGCATTCATCAGACGTGAAATTTACGAAATTCATTCCAAACAAAAATCTGTCACGAGCTGCGGATATTATTCAACCTGTGTTCATTCATTTTGTATCTAATGAAAACTGGTTGAAAAGCTTCTGTTCGCCTTGCCATGACATCACAAAACATTTGATCATCAGGCTGGGTTTGTCATTTGTGTTCAGCCAATTGTAACAAGCGTGTTTTTAACATTGTTTTTGATTGACTTAACTTGAATCTAAAACACCAACACAGGCTCAGATTTTGTGTGATTTCTATGTCTGATTATCGCTACTACCCATAGCATTTTTCTTATTTGTTTGCAAATCGTTGTTGCCTAAGTGTAACTTTTGTTGTTAACTCTAAATAAAAATGGGTCTATTGAATTCAAACATAAATGTAAGCACAACCTTTCTGACATGGTGTTATCTTCATCCTTTTGGAGACATTAATTAGGCACATGGAGTTCAGTCTTAAAAGCAACTCAACACAACTCAACTCCTGTTAATCCCATAGAGAGAAACACAAATATATAGAGACATAGAGAGTGTTAGTAATTGTCTATAGACCACTTACATGGCCTTTTCGGCTCATTGAAAAGGTTGTTTACAGAAGGGTGGTTCAAAGTAATACTTTACATCAGGTGAAAAAGATGCTCGCTATTGTCTGCTTTTAAAATGACCACTTAGCAGTTTTAACAGCCATTCCGGTCTCCAAGGAAACTTGTCTAAGAAGAATTTACCAAGTTATAGAAATAAAGTGTTAGTCTTTCACCGGAAACCTTCTGATTGTCACAGATAATGTGAAACACTCTCATTACCAATCTATATCCCCCTCTCATGTCATTGCCCATACCCGTGCAAATTGCCATATTACTACGAATTAACTGGAGTAGTTTGTACGTGCTTGAAGACGATATAACTTTCAAACAATTGTAAATGATATTTTTCATTATCAACAGCAGTTTATGAACCAAGCTGAACCACGTGAAACAGTGTCATGCTATTCTATACTGACATAGGATGCCTATTAGAAATGACTGAAAAACAAATCTTGATTTCATTTAGCATGTAGATAAGAAGCGCCCTCTAAGAAAGATCATTCCACATTGAAAGCGATTTGCAAGATGAAACATGAGGCTTGCTTCCACACTAGCAAATTGATACCTATTGCTTATTTGTATTTGAATATCACTGAGTAGTTTCAGTGCAGCGTGGCTGATTGGAGTTGCTACTTTTACTCTAAACAAAATGGTATCAAAGCATGCTAAAAAAAACAAGAGACGTATATTGAAATTCATCCACATGCAATATTAAAATTACAAATGATTAATATTCAGACGTTTGAATTCACTCATGCTTTGTTGATTAAGTTAACGTATACGTCCCTCCGCCAAAACCTCGACGTACATTCAAATACTGAGACCAATTCCAATTCAATAATAACACGAATACTTTGTTTGCAGGAGGTCCCGTGGAAAACACACGTATGGGAGAAGGACGATGATGAAACAAAAAATGTATGCAAGTCTCGACGTAAGATTGGATTCCGACAATTAGCCCAGTAAGCAAGGAAGGAAATAAGTACAGAAAGCATTAGCGTAATATCTTATGAATTGTTATGGTACAGTCTTTTGTAATGCAACAATTAAAAAGTCAGACATAATGGTGTTGATCATTGTTCATTGTGATAATTATTTATGGGTCTTAAGCAGCATGTTCCGGTGGCCTTATGGTTAGAGCGTCCGCCTCGGATGCGGGAAGTCGTGGGTTCGAGGCCCGGTCAAGTCGTACCAAAGACTTATAAAAATGGTACTAACAGCTGCCTCGCTTTTGGCGCTCAGCATTAAGAGGTTAGTGTTAGAACTGGTCGGCCTGGTTTCAGGATGATGTAACTGGGTATCACATCATGCGATATGTCTGCGGCATGATGCCCGAGTGCTAGACATTACTATAAACTGCCACACTGCAGACATCGTGGCGATATGACTGCACAATTGTTAAAGCTACTTTAAAAATCCAAATGAGACTCACACCTAAGCAGCATGTGTCTAAAGTGTTGTTTCAGTTAAGCCATATTAACATGAGAATAGTCTGGATTCCAAATGTATGTTGTTCCAACGCTTCTGTTTTCATTCACAGGGCGGTGAAATTTTCCACCAAGCTTATGGGAAGAGTCCTTGCGAAGAGAGTGAAATGTACCATTATCTACGCCACAGAAACCGGAAAGTCTGAAGGATTTGCTAGGACCCTCTGCCAGATCTTCAAGCACGCATTTCATGCAAAGGTCTGTACACTTTTTTAAATCACAATGAGTTTGATTATCACAAGCGTAGCATGTAATTTCATGTCATAGATGTATTGGTGGAACAAGTGTCAATGTCGCATTACTAGGCCACTGAGTAATGGCAAATCTGTATATTTAACATGAAAAACTCGCCTGCATTAGATATGAAAGTAATTATGCTCTTGAATAAATACATATAGGTTATTCGCTGAAAACAGATCGTGGCATATGATATAAGAGGACCCATTTAATTAATTCATTAAACAGGAGCACTCTTGTGAGATTCTCTGTTAGTACTTTACAGTTGCCAAGGCGCAATCCAGGCCAAAAACAGGGAAAACGAAGAAATAATTTTTGTTCTTCTATCTCGCTTGAAGATTATAACATAATAGTCTTAATATCAAGGTTTAATCGCCAATATTATGTGGTTTCTCAAAGGGATTTTGCAAGAATTGCTTGATCCACTTTGAACTAATCTGTAGTAATGAATAAGTCAGTAATTTAAGGGCATTAGTGCCCAAAAAGAGATGGATGTTATAGCCAGACATTGAACGACAAAAATTAATTACTTAGTACATGTTGCATTTATTGTTTCAAACATATCCCATACAAATTGAACTGAAGATTTATGTTGAGACAAAATCAAATAAAAATTGATAATTTTGTCCAGCTTTTGTCAGACACACAAATCAATATTAATCATATAGCGCAAATGAGTTCCTCTAGAATATTTGTTCAGAAAAGTTTGTTAAGGAATCATTTTCTATTTTACGAATGGTATTTTTTTAGCAAATAAAATTGCGGTTGGGTCCCCATCGGATATTTTGAACTATTCAGATTAGTGCAGCGAATTGAATAATTTGACATATGTCCGACAGTTTGATTTTCGTTAGATGTCTTGTTTTATTTTTGGTTTACTCCTCAAATTAAATAATTGGTTTTCTATGACATAAACTTGTCATTCGTTGTTCTTCATCGTTTCTTGTTATACAAACAACCTGAAACAATAACAATACAATCTATACCACTGCCGTTTTGTGTCATTGTCTAACAATGCAATATGAATACATCCTTATTAAATACTTGCGATATATCCCACGACCAGTCTTCCGAAAACTTTCACGGAGAACCATTATATTATTTAAACTAAACCTCTCAATATCGACAAAGGATAAATCGACATTGAAATTTGAGATTACAATATATATATATATATAGAGCATAAGTATATATATATATATATATTATATGGAGTTATATATATATATATATATATATATATATATATAACACCTGTTTATATCCAAAACAAAATTGAATGAATATTAACCTACATCAGAGTGTCTCTGGCATTGTTACGAAACATTTAAATGACATAACCTTCCTTGATGAAGACCTTTGCGATCTACTTAAGTACTAGTTGATCTGGGCATGCGTTTGCTTTCCTCTAATAGGTAAGAAAAATAGCACCAGGAAGTAGTGAATTAAACGCACCCTTCACTCTTGTATGTCACCAGATTAAATCCATATGCTAGACTGGTTCTCTCTTTTAGAACCTTTCACGGTTTCTCTCATTATCAAACGTTTTAAAAAGGAAAAAAGATTGTTACATATAACACATAGGTTAATAATTCTTTGGAGAGTTCCAATGCGTAAATGCCCACTGACTGACTTGCTTTAGACAAATATCTTGCTATATGAAATGTGGATATGTCTGCAGGTGCTATCAATGGATGAATATGACTCCAGTGATCTTCATCATGAAGCGCTTCTACTGGTCGTGACGAGCACCTTCGGAAATGGGGATCCACCTGAAAATGGAGAGGTATGTATAGATACATACTCATCTTTTCTGAGAGCATTCCATTCCGTTATCAAGATAAAGTACTGAATGGTTCAAAGTAAAGTTATTTCAAAGTTTCGAAGCTCTGTGCCATGAATCAAATGAAACATCTGTCCTCGTCGAATTTACACTTTAGCATTGCACATATGCTCATGTCATAAACATTTTCAGTAATTATTATTATTACTTCTCTACATTAGATGCAAAAATAATCTGGTAATAACATATAGGTGCACTTACATTCCTGCCGATGTCAAAATAAAAAAGGGATTTGTTTAAGAAATGATCTATATCTAACTGACAAGAAGCTTACTTATTGCTACATTGTTTTAAATAGTATTAATAAAATTGAACAATGTATCAAGCTTATCATATTTACTACTCATTTACCAAGAATATAATATAATTGTCTATAAGTATACTATGTTCTATAACTATCGTACTAGTTCTAAATCGTTTCTGTAAATTTCTTTTCAAACATATATGCTGTTTTGTTTATATAGGTATTCGCAAAGACTTTATTTGAAATGAATCATCCAGAGGGCCACAACGAGTACGTATAATTTTTTCCTGTATACCTAAAACGAGCGAGGTGCTTTTTTAATAAACAAACAACTATACAGAGTCAGTTTATCCGTCCATAAGTTTGCTTACTTACATGTATTTCGATCCCTTTGAGATATCCCGTAAAACATGGAGTTTGCCAACGCGGCATTCTAGGAGTTGTCATCATTTTTGTTGTAACTTGTATCCTTCTGTTCAAATATCTTTTCTTAGGTTAATATTCCTGAACCGTTTGAGATACATTGCTAAAATTTGGTGCACATATGAATTATGACAGCCGCGTGTGCCCCATTTAAAAAGCAACTATATCAGATTAGTACTTGTAAAGTTTTATTAAAACTTATGTCCGTCCGTCCGTCACGCTTTCCGATTCATATCTTCTGAACTACTTTAGTTATCTGTTGGAAACCTAGTATACGTTTGTTTATATTTATTTTCATATCATGATTCTGCTTTGTTACATGTGTCGTTTAGAGCAATCTCCCCACGACTGGAAGCTATATTTACAATTCAAATATCCATGACATTATGGACTTTCTTCATGAATCTTGTTATGTTGTTGCATCATGACTCGACAATGTGTCTTGCAAATGAGCAAACTGTGACGGATCCGCATTTTAAAATGGGGTAACTATTGTAACACCGACAGCGACTTCGCCGGTTCTTGAAGAAGCACATAGCACGATGTTTGGAGTGGGTGTCATAGCAATGGGATCAGGAATACGGGGGCAAATTATTTATATATGAGTATTATTTGTACATTCTTTCATCACTGAATTTAACTAAATGTACTTTGAATTCGTACTACAGTCACGGCATTATGTGATTGTATAATGCCTATTAGTACCACACGCGTACAAAATGAAAGGTTTATGCAACCTCCATTTAACATTTTCGTTAAGTATGATACTTTTCTTTGCGTTTAAGTCATGATCACATGAGTATTCTCCTGCTATACACAAACTACATTATTTAGAATCCTCATACTACTTCGTGAAGGAATACATTATGATGAAGACTCCTTCCTCATTTCAAAAATAGGTCATTAAGGCCCTCATTTTATTCTTCGCTAACTTCAGTTAAATTTTGCTTTGATCTTTATTTTATGATAACGGAATTGATGATAATACGTATCATTGTTAGTAAACACCCGAACAATCAAGACATACATCTTGATCTTTATTTCGTTTAGTACTAGCCTTTTTCTGCTTGAGTGTTTTGTGTGTAGTTATGGACAAGTATGCTATTTTATTCTATGTATTGTATGCCATGTCAAAGTATGTACGCGTGTATGCATTAGGTATATAGCACAACAGCACAATACGTGGTATATGATGTTGATTAAGTTTAGGTCTAATAATGTAAAGATTACATTTGCAAAAAAATCATTTGTTAGAAATGTGACTAACATTTCTTTGTCGAAATCACTTCATTCTGAATGAATTTTATTTACTGTACCATAAGTAATGTTGACTCAGACTGCTGGATACTACAAATGCTCAATTACGAAAATGCGAGCCATGTAATTGCTGGTTATATCTGCCAAAGAAAAATATGTTAGTTTATCTTGCAATTTAAGACAGTGTTCAAGCAATTTGGTGTGCACATGTATCATGGGTAGGATTTCTCCCCCACATATTTAATATTCGGCCTTGTGAGCTATAAACCGTAAAACATTTTTGGAACATGCATATTTCTCTCTCTCACTTTCTCTCTTTCTCTCTCTCTCTCTCTCTTTTCAACTGTCAGATTGTAGCAGACGAAAATGGATAATTCAAAACAATTTCCGCATTTTCAATGAAATTATGTTACCACACACTCTAGGAAAACACACTTCACTACATTTTTTATCGTATACTTATACAATAATATGCAAAGCATGCCATACCTGTGTATTGTCAAGAACTATGGCTAGTATTTATTACTGGGCAAGAAAGTGCTGTTGAACATCACCATTGCTTACATATATTAAGTGAACCCTGTGATTAGCATCAATATGAGCATAGGCTTAAGTTTTGTTAAATATTTTGTCAAATAAAACAGATAAAATTGTAATAACAACATTAATTAAGCTTCATCAAACTTTGGAGCTCTCGTCTTTGAAATATATCAGAATGCAACACTTTAGAAACATTAACGACAGCCTAGATGATATTTGTAAAATTCTTAAAGGCTACTAGACCCAATGCAGACAGTTTCCATATGAGTGAAGGAGCAATACCATTTGTACAGCCGTTTGCTTAGCATAGGGTCTATGACTGGCTGGTCGTTACTTCTATTGACAGATCCTTATAAAGGCTTTTGCACCTATTGTTTAATCTCCTCTAAAGAAAGATTTTTATGTGGATCACCATTTTGAAATGTTGTACGTACCATCATCAACCAGTAGTCTTTTACTCTTTTTGGGATTCACATAATTATTTAAACTGTACTGTATCAACCAAATGTTCGCAATACAATTTTACAAAATATAATTTGCTTATAACCTAAATTTAAATACGGTTCCAGTTATGCATATCCCGAATCCAACATTACATAGAAATTGCAACAAAAGAACGTTTCGTTTGTACTGTTCTGCTTTTCACTTTGCTTATTATCGACGTATAAAAACGATACAGCAACTTTGAATACTTCATCCTGTACTTTACCATTTATTGCACCCGTTCGTTTAACTGAATCACATGACATATTTAGTTTTAAAGGATTCCTTATCATGACATTTAAGAACGGAAAACAATTTCACTTACAAGGTGTAGTATTGTTCAAAGTTGCAACTATTATTGTTTGACATATTTCTTTGAATTTTCCTGATCTATTTTATATGTATTACACAATGTCATTGTAGCAACTGTCTGTTGTCCATGATAGCCAAGGTTTCCAGGTATCACATTTACTGTAGACATCTGTGAGAATTTCAGAAGTGTGTAGTTATCTATGGGATACTTAAACGTGAAAATTATCCATGTCTTAAACGAAGATTTGATGTGTTTAGTTACCCTGGAAATGAGGTATGATCCAAACAAATAACGAAGTTCAAGGTGTCAAATGTTTTTTTTTTTTTTAAATGCTAATTTATTTATGGCGAATGTTTGTGTTTGTACTTCCCTCAGGTCAAGATCCAACTGTTCACTCTGACTTGAAATTATGTTTTGTGATTGCAGTGACAATGGCAAACGAACGCCTTACAATCGCTTGACAATCTCTTCCTTAAAAAACGAGAACACTTCATTGGGCCTCAACAACGGTGAGGTGAAGAAGAAATACGATAAGCGAGCTGAATCAGGGCCTCTGAGAAATACCAGGTACCTAACATTGCGTTTTATACCAAAAAGGGCTAATAATGACACAAAAGGATGTCGAAATATTATTTTTGCACAAAAATGACATCTTATCCCTACCACAATGATTTTGACACCTAACTTGAAACTATGTACAGATATATAATATCCTTACATTATAAAGGAATTTTATGGTGAGAGTTTCCAATTCTAGATACTCGGTGTTTGGATTGGGATCGAGGGCTTATCCTAACTTCTGTGCCTTTGCCCACTACCTAGACACCATACTGCATGCTTTGAGTGCAGAGAGGATACTGAAGATGGGTGAGGGGGATGAGCTATGCGGACAGAAGGAAGCCTTTAAAATCTGGGCACAGGATGTATTTAAGGTAAGAAAACGTATGCTCTTACTTAATTACTGGGTTACTTTCTTAATTACTTTCATGCTTCTCCTCCTGTTAATTATCCTCCCAGGACATCCTGACAAAATCCGACCAATCGTGACCGCTTTTGGTCAAACTGTTATCTCGAAACAAGCATTTCAAGATGTTTCCTTTGCTTCATCATTTGTCTTTGTCTTCCTTTAAATACCCTCTGGTCTTCCCTTCTTCCTTTTGACCCCTTGAGTCCGTTTCACTATCTTGTTTGAATTCTTGTTGTTCGTCATTTTTGAGTCAGTGTCCGAACTAAGTGTACACCGTTCATTTCTAATTTTTGATACTACACAATATACTCCATTTCCTTCTTTGATATCGTTGCTAGAGGACGACGCCGGACCGACCGTTTTATTACGTTTGATTTATGGTCTGTGAAGCTTTTCTTCCTTAAAGTAAACTATCACTTTCTTATTTGACTATCACCAAAAGGCTAACCGATATTCTCGTTTTAATCAGAGACTGGCGTCGGCTGACCAGATGACATACGCAGAAAGAAGGTTTATCTACGACAATTTATTCACTGCTATATTTGGTTTGAAAGAACAGTCCTTAGTCCTAAGAAATGTCACAATACTCAGTGTGAATAAAGAATTTGGCAGCCTATCGCATTGACTTCGCAGATTCTGTTAAAATATTAATTTTGTTATCTGTTTTATATTTCGACTCGGGTAAATGATACTTTGCTACAACATAAGTTGTTTCTTTTTTCCCGCATCATACCACGTCTTAGTCATGGTATGGTTTCTCTGCAATGCGAAATAAATCTATATAATAAACTTTATATGCCGCATTTTCTTAATGTTGCTTTTATTTCAGGTAAACATTTTCCAAATACAATTTATAAATAAATTTTAAGCACAATCTTTGTTGAACATTCAATTATTTAGGCTGCATGTGGAGCGTTCGGCGTTGGAGACGAGATGACAATCCGTAATGCTGTAGGAGCTTTCTCTCAGACTGATCTCACGTGGTCTCCAGGGAAGTTCAGGCTCACGCCCTCGGAGGAAACATCACCTGATCTTTGTGAAGGTAAAATCTTTAAAGAAAAGATAAACATTCTGTCCTTGTATTTCATGCAATTGGTAAACTATTTCAAAACGTAGCAGTACAAACTAATTAGTAGAGTCTTTGAAAATTAAAAAGTGTGGGGATATATTGTATTAAAAAATGACATGTTAATCACAACTGATGGTTCTTGGACGGATATACATATTTGAACAATCACATAAAATATCAATAAGTAATGTAATGTACCTAAAATTGGTAAAACCTTAACAACAGCAGGAGGAAGAATGTACATTGTTTTAATTTTTGTATGTTTGATCGCTGTAATCCAAGGTATTGGAATTTTACAGTCTCAACACTTATAACTGGCTTCGAATAAATATGTGAATGTCCTAAAGAAAACGCTATTACCGATCAAAAATGCATAACCTGTTGCATATTATAGTATGCAATAGGACCACCCCAACCCACGATACATACATGCAAAACTTATTAATTTGAGCTGAGAACCATGAGAGGTCTGAACATACCACGATATGTATTTCGGTATTTAGCGATTAGATTAATGACCAACAATTTAATGTCCTGGGGCAGGGCCTAACACTTATTTTAACAAATTCCGTCTGACAATAGCTGGAAATAAATATATTGCTATATTATTTTTTTTTATCAAAATGACAACATGTTTTATCCATCATATCATTTGAGACATAATGATTATATTGTGGTAAAGACAACAAAATATTTCAGCTGAAAAAGATCGCATTCTCCAACCAGAGAAATAAATGGCCGATACTTTATAGCAGATATATTTGCTATGTGTATGTTAATTGCTGTATCAGTTGTCATCCAGAAACTTTAACTAAAGTGAGATGATTAAGTTTATGCTATATGTGACACCATGAAAGACATGGTGCTGACATTAGATAACCTGTTTGTAAAAAGCATGCAATTTACTAATATTGAAACATTGAGTGTGATGCCTACACCCGCGCAAGATATTTATCAGAGGGTGCTAGTAAACATACAATACACTCAACAATCGAGAAAATATTTAGTGGATTTGAGAAGATACGCGAAATTTTAACAGAACAAAAACCTGCTCTCCTGGACATTTTAGGAACGTTTGCTGTCTTACAAGGGAATATAGATAATAAACACATCACAATATGCTAGTAAATAGCTAAATATTGAAATTTTCTTTTTCATTCGAATATTTTTTTCAAAAGCTGGATTTGATCCAAATATCATTCACAACATCGCATTTTGCTACCACGTTGGCACATGTAACAAGCGTCAAATATGTGAGTAAAAGATCATAAATATGATTATATTTGTAACATTTAAAAAAATTCAGTTGTGATAAATACGACTGTCTTGGTGAGAGAAAAAGAACAGAATTACTCTGTCATGAAAAAAGAAAATAAGATGTTAATATGAATATATTCGCAACAAGATTATTCTCGATTTTTTGTGCATTCCTTAATAACGGAATCAGTCGAAGTACCGGTAGGGTGAAAATGTACCGTGTTAGGTACCACTGGAAGAAAAAATACCGCGGTAAACCGGTATACCGGTAATACTAAATGTCTCTGTTAATAATGCATTGGTGTATTCTTTTTATTTCTACCTAGCTCTCTCAAAACTACACGGGAAGACTGTTGTTCCTTGTCGACTTATCGAGAGTAAACAGTTGCAATCTTTGGAGTCAAGGTATTAATTTACAAAAGTGTTTAGTTCATCCTCGAGTTCTATATACAAAAGAGTTTCTGTTTGTAATTGCATAGTTGTTTTGTTGTTTTTTTTTTTAATTTCGTGTTTAACACACAAACAATAATGATAGCTTTATACTA
Source organism: Megalonaias nervosa (assembly GCA_016617855.1). NCBI lineage: Eukaryota > Metazoa > Mollusca > Bivalvia > Unionida > Unionidae > Megalonaias > Megalonaias nervosa. The sequence continues at coordinate 29,206 of JAECUM010003973.1, read as the reverse complement.
AGGATGAGAGCTGTATTTTTAATCTTTATAACTACATCACTGAGGCGAATGATATAAACTTAGCAAAGTGCTAGAAAGCCAGTAATACTTGAATTACCGACAAATATCCCGGGTTTTGTGTCACGTAACTAATGTAAACTAAATATGATTTCTATCGAATATCTGTTCGGCTTTCCCTTGTGTATTTCTATCAGAAACACATATGACTTTAATGACTTGTGAAAGCATTCAGATTGCGCGAACTCTCCCTCTTTACAAAAATGATGATATATTTATTTCTTGTGCAGTCGCCAGACATTGTTGGTGAGGTTAGACACACAGGGGGCGTCCGAGTTACTGTATACCCCAGGAGACCATTTGGCGGTATTTCCAGAGAATTCACCCTCCCTCGTGGACAAAATCCTTGCTTGCTTGCATAATGCTCCCCCTGTCGACCAGGATGTTAAAATAGAGATGCAATCGGAGCGTACAACACCGCTAGGTATGATGAATTTGATCTTACATTCACATATTATTGCTTCACTAAAATGCATATTCGCCGTGTGAGGTGGGCGAGGCTGGAAGACTGCGTGCTCTATATGTGTATAGAGCGCGTGGTCTATATAACTCTTTCGTATATGATATTTGTTTGCCTTATTACATGTCATCAGCGTACCAAACGCGAACTACTTTAGATATTTTTATATTAAAGATGGGGGGGGGGGGTAAAAAGTGCTACTTCGCTGTTTATTTTAAATGTGTCCACTTGTAATAGATTCACTGAAAGTTGTGGTCTCTTCTATCACCAATCATTATAAAAGGAATGGCATTTTGCATCAACAATGCTCATATTGTTACAATAGTATCATAGAACGAAAAGTCATAGACTATGCTACAGATTATGTAAAAATAATACGCATGGAGTTCTAAATCATCAAGGAAAAAATCTGATTTCTAAGTAACTTCACTTAACTGTGGCTAAGGAGAAATGTACCTACATACATAGCTGTTATCATTTCGTTTAAAACTATACTTTTGCATTTTTCGCCGTGTTTATTCTTTCAGGCAATATAAGGACGTGGGAAAAGTTCCCGAGGTTTCCAATCTGCACGTTGCGGACAGCTTTGTGTAGATATTTGGACATTACAACACCACCTACCCAAAGTTTCTTGAAGATCTTAGCTACGCAAGCAACAAAAGCCAGCGAGAGAGAAGCACTGGAAAATCTTGCAAATGTATGTTTCTGGTATTTTCTAGTGCAAACACACTAAAATGTGGTAAACTTGTCTTACACATTGACAGCTTTGAATAAATGCTTGTATACGTGCGTCTGCGTATGTATGTATAGTCCTGTATCACAAAAACTTTGTTTCTGGGTAGAAAACCACGCCAGGACAACGTGATGTAAAGAACAACACACAGAGCAGTGTATTACTCTGTGAATGTTTGTTTGCCAGGGGAAACATATTTTCATTAGACGTTCTTCAATTTCTTGCTCATACAATATAACCGCAGTTCCAAAATTTCACGTGACTAACAATAAGGTGCGTTACATTTGCACTGTTTTAACGTTATTGTTTCGTTAGGTTCCATCAATTTTGCTTCGGGTTTCATTTCAACCTGGTTAAATTCCCGTTGCATCGAATTTTTTTTTTATAATCTTGGCGCTTTAATGAATTACTGTTTTAAACATTGAGCCATAATATAAGTATCTGTAATCAAGATTTGTATGAAACATCAGTAGCTTTCGAACGATGACAGAGCTTGAATAATAATAGCACAAATTATGTCAATGCTGCTTTCACAGTGCTGACATAGAAACGTATAAATATCATCAAAATCATGCAATTTAGGACATAAAAGAGTATGAAGACTGGAGGCATGACAAAGTTCCCAATCTTCTTGAAGTCATGGAGGAATTTCCGTCCCTAATGATCCCGGCAGCCCTAATTCTGACGCAGCTTCCTCTACTGCAACAGCGGTACTACAGCATCAGCTCCTCCCTAGCTGTCTACCCCGGAGAAATACACGCTACGGTGGCGGTTGTGAAGCACAGAACTCAAGGTATGGAATTATAATGGCTTCATTAGTTTAGCGATATAACGTTGTTCATAACAGCCTTAAGAGTGACCGTGTTATAGATTAATTCACTTTCTTGTGATGAATGTTACAAACAGGGCCGCCTTTTAGTTCCATGTTCTGCATAAATAAACAATATTATATTTGATCTCTTTATCCTAAGAAATAAAATACAGCAAACTAAATTAGGTTCGTAAGAGAGACGTTCGTGTATCCACCCTAACAGTATATATCTTGCATATATGAATGGCTATAGCATACTGTGGAACGTAATAAAATGATACAACTGTACTAAATTGTTGGACATGTAAAAAACATTGTAGGAGCATTGATCTGATCGATTGTGCGAGGACGAGAGCTGGACTTTTTAATATGATATGTATCCAGTATACCATAAAATGTACATCACAATTAGTTAATTGCGTTCTGACTAAATCCTGACAAAGTAGTTTATTTGCAGGTATTATTCATAATGTTTTGTACAATGCAGAAAAATTTTGACTTCATTATTCTTTATGTTGTGTTTCAAGGTTCATTCTCACAATTTTTGTAGACATTTGACTGCAGCGTTGTTATGTTTACTTTCAGGTGGCACGGGGCCCTTGCACGAGGGTGTTGGGTCGACTTGGCTGAATAGAATAGCGTCAGGAACCATTGTGCCATGTTTTGTCCGAAAGTAGGCTTGCTATTTCTGTCATGAAATTTAGATGAAGCACTTAAGTAATAAAAGTCTAATTCTTTAAATTTAGGAATGATCGCTAATGGCTATTACAACCGTAGTAGCAACAGTGGCAGCAATTATTGCGTCTGATGATGAGTCCCTGTTAGGATACGCTGTTGGTGTTCAGTTAGACTAGGTGCTTTCTGCTCACAATGTCCGAAAAGGAATTGCCCAGTGTTCGCCATTTTTAGACCAATTATTTGTATTCTGAATCACTGGTTCAAGAACGAAACTAGTGAGGATTAGTTTTCAGTAATACCATAACTGTATGTAACATCTTAATTATTCAGAAAAAGAAATATCTGCATCTTTGAAAAAAATATTTGAAAACAAAGGATCTCAAACAAAAGGATGGGATACATTAGCATAGATAATAGAGAAACTTAACTTACCCACATGCTCATTATAGACATTTTACGTAAGTGTGTGCGTTTATTCTTGCGTTGTTTGTTTCGAGTGTTTTGTTTTGAGATAATCCTTCTGGAACAGTAAATCAGTCGACAGTAAATTAATCTCGCGTCAGGTAATGGCAGACATTTAAACATGATTGATGGATAAGTTTCTTAGAAAGACGATAATGATAGGCAGCAGATCCTGTACAAACTGGAATGAAAATGACGTAAATCGTTTGCATTGATAATGTCAATATATTTCCAAGGAATCTAAGGAGGATTATTTTTCAGTGCGCCATCATTCCATCTGCCAAAGGATAACACCCTTCCGCTCATCATGGTCGGCCCTGGTACGGGTATTGCTCCATTCCGCAGTTTCTGGCAACAGAGGAAAATCGACAGAGAAAGGTCGCCAGTACCACATTCTCAAGGTATCACACATAGAGCCACACAGAGTTATGTTGACGTAAAAGAGAAGGAACATATTAAGATACTATATCATTCATACTCTATCGTGTGTACCACAAAAACTTGATGACGTGCTTGAAAATTTAAGTAACTGAATAATTGCAACTGGTCACTAAATGTAAATAGTGTGCTTTGGAAATTTTAGTCCGTTTTCCTAATTAGTGAGAAACATACATCGTTTGTTACTGGATTTTGTTTACGCTTGCAACATTTATTTAGAAAAATATTCTCTAACAATCAATAGTCGTTTTTCTAATGCAAAAGTTCGTACTTAAGTTGAAACTGTGCCAAGCGTATACAAATTTCGCAGATTCACTATTTAGGACCTGAAAATGGTTTTCTACGAGTGTGAGAAATGAGAAGCCAAAACTAATAATCAAGAGTCTATATCCATGAAGAGATTACATCATCACTGCAGTTAATAATGCCACATCAAATATTCTCATTAGTTTAAACATTTCCCCTTTGGAATAAAAATTGGGTTCTTTAATATGTTTTACTTGTTTGCTTCCTTGTTTTGTAATAATAATAAAAAAAAAATATGACCAGTCGCTTCCTCACGGCAGGTAAATCTCGCTCGGGATGGGGGAGGATGTACTTGTATTTCGGGTGCCGCAGGTCCCTAATGGACGATATATACAGGATGGAGCTTCAGGCAGTCAAAAAGGAGGGTGTTTTGACCAACGTCTACACAGCATTTTCTAGGGAACCGGACAAACCTAAGGTATGACTGTGATTCAACAACTCCAACGTGACAGTAGTGGCGAAATTATATTGAATAGGCTATTTGTCAATAAGATTTAGTAATCGGAATCATATTGCTTAAGGCACTTTAACATCCATCTGAATACTAATACTGATTTATCTTTTGTCAATCGCTTTGTCTTTTCATAAACAAAAACAAGCACCCACAATTTATATCCGATTCGTTAAACCTACCGAAAACCAGCCAGCCATTAATATCATGCCCTAACTTGTAAAGTCCAGTTGATCACGTGATTATAATCTATATAATTTAGTTGTCGTTTATAGAATGAGTAATTATTTGCATTCATCATTTACATTCAGATAATGGGATCACTAGCACTACACCTTCACAGTTTCCATAAAGGGGCTTTGTCATCTCAAGTTTTTGTCACTATATGCTTTCGATCATCATTGCTAAACAGTAAATAATGAATTTAAATGTTTTATGTTGCTGTATAATTATCGGCCACTTGAAACTGAGAACATATCGCACACCGGACATAATTGCATAAACTCGAGCACAGTGCTTTCCGATTCATATTGTCTGTATCCGTGATAATTTTCCACGCAATCAACACCGTCTCATACTGGATCTATAATCTTGTTTCTTTGCAGATGTACGTACAGGATTACTTACTTCAAAATAGCTCAGAAGTTTACAATAGCATTCTTCGAGAGGGAGGACATTTTTACGTCTGTGGTGATGCCAAAATGGCAGCAGACGTCACGTCGACTCTGGAGAAAATTCTTCAAAAAGAAGGAAACATTTCAGCACAGGACGCTAAGAATTTGCTACTGAACTTACGGGTGGGAAAGGATGTGTTCATTCAGTTACTTGTACACACCTTTAAGGATCCATTGCTATTATACAAAGTATAATGTTGCGTCTAAATGCACCTTTCTTCGCATATCAGGCCCAGATAATTGTAGAAATGATACACATGCGAATAATTCAGAATACATCAAACTTAATATCCAGAATAAAAACTGGACTTTTGTTTTATCAATATCCAGTCATCATCATGTAAAGAAGATGGTCAAATACAGATTATGTGTCTCTGTTTATGTCCTGGTAAATATTTACAGTCGTAAATCAAATAAACGAATACATGAATCAATATATTTTCTTGCGGTATTTTGTGAAATGATAACCTCAGCTGGATGAGCGAATATCTTTTGGTACATGTTAAGAGCCACTTCCTGTGGTAATCACAAGTACAATAACATTGTCTTCTTTCAGGCTTCTGACCAGTTCCACGAGGACATTTTTTGGAGTAACTTTAAGGAGCTCCAAAGTAACAGACAAGGCCAGGTTCCACGAGAAATAAGTCTGGAAGTACATCAAAGTCCATCGAAAACTGAACAAGTCCCTGTCATCACAGATGGAGTTGTTCACAATACAAACCACGGTAAGTGTGCTTCAGTCTTGGTCAAAAATGCAATGTCAATTCTCCTCAGTAAAGTAATCTCTTGAATATATCCCTCCCCCACATTGTATAGCTTTGGTAGGCCTAGTCAACAGCTTCTGTTCACCTATGGACACTACCGGTTGCAATCTTAACTGCTAGAGTTAACGGCAACGGTTTTCGGTGATTTGTAAACACTACCATCAGTTCAGTTGCAACCGCTATTGTTCACTGGGACATCAGGATTTGAGTAAACAGTAATGTTTGGTACAGATTTTATTAAACTAAACCCCATAAAATCTTTTCTTTTGTATTTTCATCCTCTTACGTCTTAATGTCTCTCTACGTGGCTCATCAGGAAATAGCATATTTACTTCATGCTTATTATATCGTACTCATGCCATGCATTTAAATCCTCTCCAGTATACAAGCTTGAAATTTGAATAGTCAATAGCTTAACATTAATTGCAATATTCAGATATTTCTTACGCCAAATAAAACACTACCAGCAGCATTTGTCGGTGGGATTTACTTGACTACTAAACATAGTTCTTTTAATTAAACATGGTGTCAGTCGAGGCAGGTGTGTATGTATGTATGTGTATGTGTGTCTGTGTCTGTGTGTGATGAGTGATGGTGGAGGGGAACATTGGATGAATCATGAATGATTCCCGCGAACCTTGATACCTGTAATGGTTCTTAAAAAAAAAAACATATGCTAAGAATGGCATTAAAATTAGTATTTCTTGTATTTTCTAAGCTTCATTGGTCGAGATTAGCTCAACACCTGAGGTTAGAACTTCTCATACGGGACTATGGATAAGCCAACGTAAATACAAAATGTGTTTATACCTAAATCAAACAGAATTGCAAGTCTTACATGAAATTTTGGATAGGCTGAGCAAACTTAAATTTCTTACGAAATACTTATGACTTGTTCCAGGTTAGAAAAGATGTCCTCAAAAGGCCAAAAGCACCTTTAAGTCAGGTTTACAGAAGAAATTCCAGTCTTTGAGGAGGTTCCATTCTCTAAGGAGGGATATATTAACAACAGACTCTGGAGATCTATTCATTCTTTCTGCATGTGTCAGGCAATTTTGTATACTAAACTTCCACATAAATGAGCTATATGAATGCAAAAGTATCTTTTAGCAATTTGAAACTGAATTTAGCATTTTTAAACATTTCATCATTATTATTTTGAGATAACTTTAAGACCATTCATTATTGCCTTAAATAGTATCAGATTCTTGATTCTTCTTGCTTTGAATGCAATTCTTCATTTCTTGCTTAGGCGTTAGAAAAATGACAGCAATTTTGAGTTCTTTTGTTGAAGATCGATTATTTTGTTATTAAGAAATATACATGTATTTTTCTAATAATATTAATGCTTTGAATAGATTAGTGGTCCCGAATTAATGTAAATGACATAATTAGTGTATTGTCACATGTACATCTTTCTGAAGGACGAATTTAGAGAACGCTCAAGTGTATAATTTGCTATTAATGATTATACATAGAGTTTTCTATTAATATTAACGCCTTGAACAGATAGTGGTCCAGAACAAACTCGGTAGAGAACTCCCACCTGTCCTATTTACAATGCACAACTCTTGTATCCAGTTTATTTTATTTTCTCTAAAAATGCCCGAAATGGAAAAGATCTTTTTTATACTTTAAATCACTGCCAATCAAAACTGTGCATCACCAATTTTACATTGATATAAAAATATGCGATTTGCCAATATTTTCTTCCTTAATCAATTATTACCATTATTTATTTAATTCCTATTTGCTATACTTGACGAAAAGAGGAATTCTGTGTAATAAAGAAAGGTCTGAAACATCTTAAAGGTTAACATCCAATATGATACCAGTTCCTTTAAAATAATTGTTAAGCATATCTGAAGGTACGAGGTACGATGTTTGTCCACAGAAAAATAGTATTCAATATAAGTTTTGATACCCACAATGGTTTCAGACTCGTTTATTTCGAACCTAATGATTTCAAAACTTCTCTGGCATTTTCATTGATAATTATATCTCTTTTAATTCGATCCCCTTTTGTCCCCGAAATATTAGAAAGTATTTTATTTATCTTCTTTTCATTGCCATAAGGAGTATGTCCTAATTTGCTAAATAAGTTTATTTTGATGCGGATAATGCCATAATTATTGTACCTATGCGATATAAAGTTAAGTTTCAATGTTTTCCGAGCGCCTATTACTTTGTCAAAATTTACCACGCAACTTTCCTAATTTAATTTTTCACAAGCCTCTATTTCCCCCATCCAGGCAGTTTACACATTTAAATACATTGTCAATAAAAGTGAGATATACCAAGTACACGTTTCTATCTGCTCGTTTCTTTGTCAAATTCTCTCAGACATTGAAAAATGAAGCTATGGTCCTGCAATTTTGAAAACGTGTTTACAGTATTAAATTACTTCCTTAATATATTTTATTCTTAAATATATTAACCCAGAAAAGAAATGCATCACACTTTTAAACTCCAAACTTTTAACTCTTGCGTCATGATTTTAATTGATCTAAATCAAACAATCAGTGTATTGTCACTTGCAAGTCTTCCTCAAGGACGATTGTGACTTTCACTCTTAAAGATTAAGCTATTCTGCATATACAATTGTACACATTCTTAAACCAGTGTTTATTTTGTGAGTGAGTATATCTGCTTTCAGAAGAGGGTGGTATAAATGTTGTACTATGTCTATCCGTCAGTGCCTGCGCCCCTCTGACCGTCAGATCTAGGCTTCGGGTGATACACACACCTTGTTCAGTTAATAATTATGTACGTGTCTTCTGGCTATTTTACTGTTATAATGTAGACATTTTTCATATTGTTCGTATAGCACGACTCTCTTGTATGCAATTAAATTTCCTTTAAAATCATGCGGTTTTTTTTTTTTTTCATTGCATACCCATCCACCTTACGTTTACGATATATACACAAAGCTTCATATATGGTTTGTTCTGAGTATGCAGAAAGAACGAGTTGGCGTAGGAATACCTCTAGTTCATCAGCCCGAGAAGAATTCATAAGCGATATCACTTATTCTTTTGTCAACTATGAACAAAACACGAATGTGGTTGCTTGTTACGTAAACAACCCTCTTTAACGCATTTGAAACATTTTTAACTTTACAGCGCGAATGAAATTCAAAATGTAGTGGATATATGAAAGTTCGACTTTGTACGTTCATGAATAAGAATCCGAGGATATCAGAGGATACACCTAAAGAGTTCTAATATGGGTAAATGTGATCATGAAATATGGATTGAATATCTGTATCGGATGCCAGATCAACCACATAAGATTATATATATATATATATATATATATATATATATATATATATATATATATATATATATATATATATATATATATATATTAAGCGTTTTATGCGAATGTTTAATTATTATTTCTTCATAACACCCCCACCCACCCCGTCTTAAACTATTATTCTGTTTTACTGACAACAACAGGTGGATATTCTCAAATGCACTGACCGAGGCATCAAAAACCCCAATGTTCTCCATAAACAATTTTCAAACTGTATAGGTGCAATATACAGAAAGTATATATTACATATAACTCAAGTAAACCGCATTCTGTTTTGTACCGAGTTGTTCAAAATACTTCCAAGTCATATAGTCTCCTCGTATTCCTGTGTCTTTTCAAACTCACACTGAAAGCCGAATGTGAACAAAACACTTATGTAGCGTGGTTCTCATAAAACCAATATTTTCAAAACACACAAAAATTATACAATGGCGACCATTGTTGTGAGATAATACCTGGTTCTGAATAAAGTTAGTTAACACAAATGCTTCTAGCATTTCTAAAGGTAAGAGGGCAATACTTTAACAACTATCGATTAGGCTGCTTTTAAGATTTCTTCCCTTGCTATCACCCTACGCCATACTTTCAATAATCTTCACTTGACACATGCGGAAAAAATAAAATTAATGAAAGAAATTAACAAAGAAAGAAAATAACACAATATCATTCCTGACAACATCAATCCTCCGGAAAGACGACCTAAGACATGGATTACACCTATGTCTGGGGAAATAAATGTAATTCGCCTCTTTGAACCAGACTCTTCAAACAGCTCAGAGAGATCACCGCCCGATGAGGGTCTCGCAAACTGATGAATTGTTTAAATACAAATATGGGACGACTATAAATTACATCTCGTTTGACAAACATTGCAAAACATTAGTACAAAAAATGAATGCGGAAGAGAAACTCGGAGAACATAAAAATGGAATTCGCAAGAATGACTATATTAAACAGAAATATAAAGGAGCTAAAGAGAAATTCTTATAGGAAAATAAACAAGAGAGTAAATGTGTTATTGTTTAAGATTTTGGTGAATTATGAAATATAGAACAGCTAACTATGGTAAAATTATTATTAAACTTATTCGCACTCCAGTAAGTCCATGTAAACTGAAATAATAAATTTAGATTTGTTTTCCATCAGTCCTCGTTAATAATACAATTGTAACTAAATACTATGAGGCAGCTGTCCGGATTTTTGTGCCGTTTTCATGATCTGTGTGCTTGTTGTCTGTCTTTGTCTGCGTTATTGTGTTCATCATGCACTGGCTGTTCTTTTCGAATGTGTTTCTTCATCTTCTTGTATTGGAAACGAGAAAAATTAGACTTTTTCTCAGCTGTCTTGCTCCACTGTTGCGGCTTCCTTTGTTATCGAACAAGCCACCATCACGTGATACTCGCCAGTCCACCTGATTATGCTATGATGGCCCCTCATTAATTGCGTTAAATGACCACTCCTTGGCTCTCCACACTACATTGTGCACTAGACTAAACGATCTGGGACTACATTCATCATTCCATAACTGTAAACGGAAGCAAAAAAAGAAGCGTTGTTTCAAAGCTGGCCGGCGTAGAACAGGAAGAAGAATTCCAGTTATCTCCCTTTCGCCCTTTCCGGCGCAGAAATTTAAAAATTCGGCCGTTAATTTAGACAACCTAATCCAAATTCCAATTAAATCGTCAACCTTTGTGTCAGCTATCAAAGAGATACCACTGCGCATCGCATTATTCAATGCCCAATCAGAAGGACTATCGGAAAAGCGCACAGAAATAGTTAATTTTATCAACGATCAGAATATCGACGTCTTTTTCCTGACAGAAACATGGCTAAAAACATCAGGCAATGAACCCAAGTGCGCGGATCTAACACCCACTGGTTACTCCATCAAGTCGTTCCCCCGCCACTCTCGCGGAGGTGGAATTGCTGTCATCACAAAGACCTCCATGATCAACCGTCTTAACTACACTACAACTTTCAATTTCGACCATACATCGTTTGAACTAATCCAAACTACACTCACACTGGAACAAAGGTCAGTCCATTTTTTCTGCTTCTACCGCCCTCCTCCTAGTAGAAAAACAAGCTGACAGAATCTCTCTTTTTGGAGCAGTTTCCGAATCTCCTGGAGTATGGAAATTCGATAGGTGGCAACCTGATTATTCTTGGAGATTTCAACTTTCACTTTGACTGTCCTGGAAACCCATGCACATCGAAACTCCTAGATTTATTCACGTTTTCAACCTCAAACAGTCAGTTAGCCAACCCACCCATAAACATAGTCACAAATTAGACTGGATTCTTTACAGACCTGATGATAATATTCTTCAGTCCTCCCTGGTGTCCCTTCAGATCACCTCTGCATTATATGCCATCTTGACGTATCAGTCCCTAACCCTCCACCTTTATTCGCTACTAAGAGAAACCTCCGTATGATAAACAGAACCAAACTAATGCATGACATCCAAGCAAACCTAACAACTAGCTTACCTACTACAGCAGAACAACTTGATAACTGCCTGCGTTCATTGCTCGACAAACATGCCCCAGCAACCAAGTGCAGAGTAGCAATTCAGAAGTGTTCTCCGTGGTATAGCAGTGTTAGGGACCAGCTTCGCACTGCTAAAAGAGACCGCCGTAAAGCTGAGAGGCTTTGGCTTTCCACCAGACTCACTATTCATAAGTAGATCTATGATGCCGCTAAGAAGAATGTCACAACATAGTCCATGCAGCGAAATCAGCCCACTACAGTACTAAGATCATGGAAAGTTTCAGCTGCAAAGAGCTATTTGAGATTACTAACAAGCTAATGTCAAGGAACAAATGTACACCACTTCCAGTTACCTTCTCTCTAGTCAACCTTCCGGACCTGTTTGCAAATTTCTTCCATGACAAAGTACAAACCATCAGAGATAAACTTGACAACACAATTTCAGTTGACTCGTCGTCACCATACAGTTGCGATACAGAATGTCAGCGGCAACCGTTAGCAGCATTTGAACCTGTCTCTATGGATTTAGTACGTACAATCGTGATGAAGAGTACACCAAATTCATGTGAACTGGATCCGATTCCGACGTCACTGCTGCTAGAGTGCTTGGATCCAATACTGCCTTCACTAACTGATGTTATTAATACCTCTCTCTCATCTGGGGAATTCCCATCATTTTACAAAACTGCCATTGTAAAGCCTCTGCTGAAGAAACCAACACTCGACCATAATGATTTAAAGAACTACCGCCCAGTTTCTAATCTCCATTCATGTCAAAAATCTTAGAAAAAGTTGTTCTATCCCAACTTGTATCTCATCTGAATTCAAACAGTCTTTTTAGCAATGTACAGTCTGCATATCGTCCTTGCCATAGTACTGAAACTACTCTTCTGAAAGTAGTCAATGACCTTCTCTCTGCTTTGGATGGCGGAAAAATTACAGTCCTCACTCTCCTTGACTTGTCTGCAGCATTTGACACTATAGACCATGATATATTACTTCACCGTCTCCAGCATGTATTTGGCATTCATGATACGGTCTTACTATGGTTCAAGTCCTACTTGGTCAACAGGACACAAATTGTGTCCGCAAATGGAAAACACTCCAGCCCAGTTGGTCTATGCTGTGGTGTTCCACAGGGGTCTGTTCTTGGACCTGTTCTCTTCATTCTATACACTCAGCCACTCTTAAGTGTCATAGATCATCATCCAGTGTCTCACCAATTGTATGCTGATGACACCCAAATATACAAATCTAGCCATCCAACTGAAGTTGAAGCTACCATCCAAGGCGTAGAGAGGTGCATTTCCGATGTGAAATCATGGATGACATGTAACAAGCTGCAGATGAATGATGATAAAACTGAAGCCATCCTGATTACAACACAAAGACTTTCTCATTCACATCCTTTACCTCAAACAATAAATATCAGCAACACCAACATCAAATTCACACAGTCAGTACGAAACCTCGGTGTCACTCTTGACAGTACTCTCTCATTGCATCAACATGTCATGAACATATGCAAGGCTGCATATCTTGAGCCGAGACGAATCAGCTCCATTCGCAAGTATCTTTCAGTTGATGCCACTAAAACACTTGTGTGTTCCTTAGTACTTTCAAGATTGGACTATTGTAACTCAATTCTGTCTGGTTCGTCTCAATATCTACTTCAGAAACTTCAAAAAGTTCAAAATACAGCTGCACGAATCATCCTTAGAGTACCACGATCAGAGCACGCCTCTCCCCTGCTCTGTACCCTACACTGGCTATCCATACGATCCAGAATTAAACACAAAATTTGTTCTCTGTGCTATGTTTCACTGATGGGCTCCAGTCCAACATACCTATCTGACCTCACCCATGTGTACACACCTGCAAGATGCTTACGCTCCTCTTCTGACACTCGTATTCTCATTATTCCCACTATGAAGATGAAATCATATGGACAACGCTTTTTTGCATACCAGGGCCCAGGAACGTGGAACGAATTGCCCACTGCACTTAGACACAAAGACACAGTGATCTCATTCAAGAGCACTCTTAAAACTCACCTATTTCAACTGCAAGAACAGACTTAAAGACCTAATAATGTATCCTTGCCTTAAATATTTACAGCATATTTTCTGTTTCTACTTTCGTGGTGTTTGTTTTTATTTTTGTAATCATATCATTATATATGTTTGTTTTTTTTTTTTTGTTTGTTTTTTGTTTTTTTTAAGTGTTGTCAAATGTTGTAAAGCGCTTAGAGCTTCTAAAGATTAGGCGCTATACAAAGTCCTCATTATTATTATTATTATCACACCAAGTGTGGTTTAAAGGTCAATCTTGCATGGTAATCCAAGCGTTATTATGGTTGATTTAATACAGCTTCTTCAGACTTCATGGTCATGCAGTCACAAGACATAACAATTCAAGTTTTTCCTTCCTTGAACACAATATACATCAAATGACATCGAGCCACAACAAATCGCAATGGAAAGCAAAAATAGTGTAACTACAAAAACAGTTTCCGCTATCACGAGCTATGTAGTCAACAATTATTTACTTTCACCTTGATTTTCATTCCAGTACGCTATCTTAACTTAAGTCTCTACAATAAATAAATTTGTTTAGAAGAATGCGGCAATGTAGAATGTATAACATGCAGTTTGGATTTTTTTAAGGTAGCTTTAACAATTTTCCAGTCATATCGCTACGATGTCTGCACTGTGGCAGTTGATAGTGATGTCTAGCACTACGGTATCATGCTGCAGACATGTAGCATCATGGCCCACCCAGTTACATTATCCTGAAACAAGGCCGACCAGTCCTAACACCAACTCTTAATGCTGAGCGGCAAGCGAGGCAGCAGCTACGTTGTGTTTTAGATAAACGTCAGCTATTGAGAGGAAGATAATACACTTAAGTAGCAAAATGAAATACCCAAACGCACTTCTTAATGTTCGATATTAATACAATAAATGTTATTTTATGGAAACCTACGGTAAACCCACCAAAAGATTGTCCATAAAGGCCATCAAATAGATTACTTTCACATCGGCCCGATTACAATTCACAATATTGATTAATTCTAAAACAAATATAATATATCTGGGAATGTATGCAAAATCAAATGCAGATTAACACAACCAGTAAGAGCGGCAGAGACAGACAAGCCCTAAATGTATTTCGTGCTAACACATACCATTATTACAAAATAAAAGATTTATTAAAATTGGTACTATCTCAAATAAACAAAGGCATAAACAAAACGTACTTGAACAAGAAGTAATTAAATAATTTTAACACTGAAATAAAATTGCACGGACATCATATATTATATAAACAGGTAAAGTGTACAACTGACACAATGCATGAAGAGGGTTCTGGTGTGAAGTCTTTTTCAAATGTGTTATCAAACTTAGGAATAATTCTGTGTTCGGGAATAAATGCAATGTTTGCATTAGACAACTATAGTAAAAATATGAATTAAATGAAATTTAACCGATGTCAGAACTATTTAGGATTTGAAAGGGGGAACAGTCATAGAAACAACGGGGTGTTAGCTTAAAACAAGAAAATCAAATTATTGAATACAATTTATGATAGCTTCACTATACTAGAACTCAGTAAGTGGCTGCACGACTATTTTTATAATAAGTTGATGCATGTGAACGGTGCTACAATGAGGCTGCAAGAGATTCATTATATATGCTGGTAGAGATAAATAGCTTTTCATTGACATAAAGAATAACATCCAAATTTGTTTGCACATGTGATTCCATGCAATATAATATATTCGGTGTTCATAGATGAATAAGAAGATGCCAGGACCTTTCAAAGAATAATCATCCGTGGTGCATATACAGGAAAGTTGAGGCCTTGAAATTAAGCTGTATTAATTTATTACTGACAACGATGAAAAGATAGTTTGCAAACTAATACAGAAATGCGTAATTAAAACAGAATAGAAAACTCGAGATGTGCTTTCTCTTTAAACTGTAAACTAAAAGTATATGTATTTTTTAATTATGCCAATAAATTCAAAATCAATAATCTCTTTAAATGAACAAAAAATGTGACATACGGTAATCTAATTCCCACGTTAATGTTCATGCTAAATCGGAGTCATGGTGAGCAAAATTCCCACATAAGCATACCCCATCACACCCCAACATAAACTATAACTCCAGCTCCACGTCATATAATGTAGTATTGCTATCAAAATTCATGGAAGCATAGTAACTGGCCAATATTCACATCTGCCATGAAGACCATATGTATAAACGATTGTACTACAACCTATCAGTAACTGTAGGACTAACTACAATTAAACAAATTGTGTTATATGTTGTCCTCAGCTGTAAATGAAAAAAGATCTTAATGTATTCCAGGGTCTATAACTCTTACAAAACTCGCGGTAGCACAGTTATTTGGTATTATTCGTTTCTTCAGATAATAATCACTATATGTATGAAGTTTCACACGAATAAATGAAAATTCACAAGTTTCACTCACCTATTGCATATACCAAGGGCTATAAATCTAATACAGTTAGTGGGGAGCACCACCATTTGTCAATATGAGCAACTGCAGGTGATAACCATCACATGTACCAAGTTTCACAACAATCAATCAAATATATACCAAGTTTGACAGCGATCAGTCAAAACCCACAACATTTTTTCATTTCAGTGAAACACTGCATCCAGCTGAAAGTTAACATCAGGGGAAGGAAATAACAGGAATTGTGGTAGAATGGAACTTTGTCAGTATACTCATATTAAAATCATGACCTTAATTTGCAGCATGTGTTACAACAAGCCATCAAGGGTCAAAAAATCAGGATCACCGTAATATGTTCATCTTGAATAGATAACCTTAATATATACAGTTTCACTGCTATATATCAAAACAACTATTTGCGCTTACAAGACAATAAGGCCAACGGATGTATAAAGGGAGTCTTATATATGTCACCTCAAAGAGGCGGGGAGATATAAATGTATACGACCAGATCAGTCATGCCAAGAAATCAGTTGTTATGCCTCCCTCTCTCCTACTAACTGAACATAACTGACTGAAACAACATGGGTCTGTAATGATCCCACATAGGTATAAAGGTACATAAACACCAAACAGATGATTCGAGCATTTTCATTGTACATTATGATTATGGGTGGCATCAATTAAATTAGGACTGCGATATCTGAGTATATGATTCTATATTAATGCATGAGGGGGCCCTGAGTGGCGAGTGGTCTGAAGCACTCACCGTTCCAGATCATTGCCTTGTTATCTCTGTTTGCTTGGTTCCGAGTTCGGGCTCGGCTAATATGGGTACATAAGAAAGCTTGCCAGTAGCTTCTCGTGGGTCGGTTCTTCCTCCGCCAGTTGTACTGGCCGCCATGTATAGTATATATTGTGCCGAAAAATGGCGTTAAACCCCAGAACATCATAACAACAACAACATTGATGTAAGAACTGACGGAGTATAACGTGCATTCAGTAGTTTCTCTTCCAATATTGTTTGTAATTTGATCAAAGTCTGGTTATCAACAATTTTGATTGATACATTTGAATGAAACAACGTAGCCATACCAAAATTAAGTCAATTAAACTCTAATTTCACACTTGAGTTACTTTTGTATTTTTTTAGATTCGTTCATTCTTGATATCTTATACCCTATTGCACCTAAACTCTCAAGAACTGATTTGAGTGCATCCTATCTAGAGTAACTCAATCATATAAAGTCTGTGTGACAAGATTGCACGCTCTGGCGACATTTTATGTTCTTTACACCCTTAATATTTTGGAACCTATTTCTCGTACACTAACAAAAATTTGTACATGTCGATAACTTAACTCAACCATATAAAAACTAGGTCGATGTGACCAAATTCTACCGCCTCAGTGACTTTTTTTATTTCTAGCTATCTCTTTGTTACGTCTACAATATATTGTACCTTATTTTATCAAAACTAATTAAACTTGGTATGTGATTATATCTCATATAAAATACTATGACCATTCCAGAGCTGGAAAAGTTCGATTTAGTTTTACTCTAATTTCCTCGACACTAAATAGCCTACTTGTGTTGGTGTGCTGTAAAGTACCAAACTAAAACGTAACTTCGTAAGTATTAGATATGTGGATGCATCTTAGTGAGAGCAACTCAACCATACCAATATATGGTCTTGTGGCTTGTTGATACTAATCAATAATTGCCCTTCGAGTTTTGTCTCTGTGATGTGTATGTAAGTGTATCTTTGTTTATTTTGAGAATTAAAACGTAAATCTCTTTACCATTACCCTTCCCATTTCCATTTAATCCCACAAACCCTTCTTTCCTTATAATCCCATTTTATGATTAAATGTCTCACCACGTTAATTTCACCTTCAGGCTCCAGTGTTTCCTGCAGGTCAATTTCCCTAAGAGGCTCCAGTGTCTCCAGCATGTTAATTTCCCTTGAAACTCAAGTGTCTAGCGCATGTTCATATCTCTTTCTCGAGGCTGGAAAGGCTCCCGCATATCAGTTTCCACTTGTGGCTCATGTGGCTCATATAACTACTGAAATTATTGTCAAATCGAAGTTGACACGCTATGATCTCTCTATTACTGTCTCGACGACAATAACAAAGTCCTAAATGAACAGATTTTATCAACTCTCAAAGATAAACTCTCGATTAAATTCGAAATGTTAGAGAGCAAACTGAACAAGTACTAAAAGATGCAAATAGACAAATACACATAATGACAAAATTTGCTGTTAGTGTAGGTGCGGTACAAGTTAGTGTGGACGAGTTGAATACCCGTAAGTCTTAATACAAATAATGAGGAATTAGTACAGCGCTTAACCTTTTACAGCTTTACAATATTAGTTAACACCTAAGGACACACACACACACACACACACACACACACACACACACACACACATATATATATATATATATATATATATATATATATATATATATATATATATATATATATATATATATATATATATATATATATATATATTACAATACCAAGCACCGTCAAATTGCAAACAAAAGCATGCTGAAAATAACTAAGGGTAAGAAAGACATGTTGACAAAAAATTGCTGTTAATGTAGGTGTGATACAAGTTAGTGTGGACGAGTTGAATAAAACCATAAGTCTTAATACAAATAATGAGGACCTAGTACAGCTCTTAATCTTTCACAGCTTTACAATATTAGTTAACACATAAGGACACACACAGACACACACACAGAGATAATAAAAGTACAAACAAAAGCATGCTGAAAATAATTAAGGGTAAGGAAATATTGTTAAGTCTAAAATCTTTTGTGAAGATGAAATATATGAGTTTTAAAGCACTCTTGAATGAAATCATACTGTACTGTCATTGTGTCTAAGTTCAAGAGGCACTTCGTTCTAGGTAACTGGTCCTTGCAAGCAAAGAACGTTGTACGTACGACTTGGTTTTGATAGTTTGAATAATGCGAATACGAGCGTGAGAATAATGGCGTAAATATCTAGAAATAGTGTACATATAGATGAGGTCAGATAGGTATTATGGACTGGAGGCAGTCAACGAAATGTAGCACAGAGAGCATATTTTGCGTTTGATTCTGGAGCGAATGGATAGCTAGTGGAGTGTACAGAGCAGAGGAGGAGGTAGTATTCTGTTCTTGGTATTCTTAGAACGAAACAAACAGCTGTATTTAAACCATTTTAAGTTTCTGTAGTAGTTAATGATATGTACCAGAGAGAAGCAAATTATAATAGGCAAGTCTAAACAGTGCTAAGGGACAAAAAAGTGTTTTAGCAACTGAAAGAAATTTGATAATGGAGATGATGCGTCTCAACTCTACATAGGCAGCCTTGTATGTGTTCATGACATGCTGGTGTAATCAGAGAGTATTGTTTAGAGTAACATCTAGGAGGTACAGACTGTGATTTTAATGATGGAATAGCTGATAATTGTTGTTTTGAGATAATGGATAAGAATGAGAAAGTCTTTGTGTGGTCATTCATCTGTAGCTTGTTACATGTCATCCATGACCTCAAATAGGAAATGCACCTCTCCACGCCTGACAATCTGTACAATTAATAATAACTTAAAAGATGAAGTAGATAAAACATTTTAGCATTACGGGAGAGAATTGAAATATGTAAACCCTAAGTAGAAGGAGATATTGAGACATTTGGGACTGAATTAAAGACACAAATGGGTATAAATAGTATTGCATCTGTTTACTAAAATTAAACTGCAAACCCAAACAGTTCTTAAGTTAAAACAGTATTGTTTTATGATTATAGACTTGTAAACAGTGAGGAGTCCAAAAAATGGGTTACTTTATTAGCGAATACGAATAATTCTAATCAGTTGTGAGAGAGAAAGAGGGAAAAAAACAATTGCAGCTGACAGGTTGTACAATAACTAATGGTGTAGTAGGTCAAAGTAATGGAAAGGCAGAAATGGAAAGACACTATTGATCCCTAGAAGAATTGCAAATAAAGACTCATTTGTTCAATGAAAACTGAGCAAAAAGTTTGCACTGCCTCAGTGAAAGATTTAAGCAGAATGGTCTGGTAACCCAATACTTAAACAACGTGGATGATGCCTATAGACGTTATGCTTCTATGCATTCCGATGCCACGTTGGAGAAACATAAACAACAACCACTTCCACTTACTTATTTCGACCAACCCTCCAACAAGATGGTTAAATATGTGAATATATCTACAGCTGGCAGTTTTGGTTTCTACTAGTGTGTGAATGGCTGATCATGCCAATTTGTGCTCTGAACTGTATGTGGCACACTTGACAGAAGATACCGTTTGTGTTTGCCTGATCAATGGAGTATGTGCTATTTTTCTGTGAATTACTCTGCTCATGCATTTGCACTGTCTCATGAGTTCTTCTCCGTTCAGTGTGCTGCCGATATAGGTGAACGTGTCCACTGCCAAGAAGATTTGGCCATTTGATGTGATGGTAAGCTGTATACAAAGCTTTCCTGGTGCAGGTTGATGCATTAGGTATGTCTTCTTGGTACTAACTGTGAGATCGAAATTGTTGCATTCAGGGACCAGTCGTCAGCAAACTGGAGATCACGAACAGTCACTTCCTGTAACTTTGTCTTCGCCTGCAGTCTTCTCTGATCAAACATCTTTCCGTCAGTCTGGTATCTGATGTCGATGCCAGTGTCATAGTCACGGAAGGCACCAGTAAGCATGACGGAAAACATCATACTAAGGAGGGCTGGAGCCAACATACAGCCTTGCATGACTTCATTGGTACTGGGAATAGTTCATATTACTCGCCGTCATAACGAACATGAGCAAGAATGCCATCACGAAATTGCCAAATCGTCACAATGAATTTCATGGAGCATGCGAATATCTCCATGATCTTCCAAAGGCCTCCACGGCTGACCGTGTTAAAGTCTTTCTTCTGGTGAATGAATATTATATACAGGTTGGAGTTCTGTTCCTGGTATTATTCCTGGAGTTGATGAGCTGCAAACACCATTTTTGTAGCCCATCGTCCTTGAAGCCACATTGAAGACTTTCTTGCAGGAGCCCTCAATCGATGTGATGCTCAAGATGATTCAGCTTAATTCTAGCAAAGATTTTGCCAGCTGTTGACAGATTATTGTCACGGGATTGTTTCTTGCCTTTCAGCTTAATTCTAGCATAGATTTTCCCAGATATGGACAGCATGGCGATGTCCGGATTGTTGTCACATGATTGCCTTTTGTCTGTCCTACGTACATTTAATACATCATTTTACTCCTGGGATATAGTTCCTGACTCAACATTTATTGGAAGAGTAAAGTCGGTTTGTGTTGCATGCTGAAAGAGCATCTGCTCCAGGTGCTTTGCCATTTGACATCAGGTGGATTGCTTTCTCAATTTCAGTCAGCTCTGGAGGATCAGCAATTGATATGTTGATTTCCGCTTGGACAGAGGATAAATTTCCTCTTTGCTGTTAGAAAAGCAGATAATGTAGACAATGGTTTAAACTATATATTGTATGATATTGTATGATATCTAAATGGCTACCTAAGAGAACCTAACAACACGATCATATCGTGATTGTAAAATTGTGCAAAGACTAAACAATGTCCTAACCACATAATAAAGGAGAGTGAGACTTGTGTGCCAAATTTAGCTTTTGGTGCTATCTCTAATATGCTGAAAGATAAATGTAACAAGAGGTATTATAAACCGAACTTCGAAATACTTAACACACTACAAGGTAAAAGGGTGAAAAATGTCAGCAGGGATGTGAAATATGCAAATCATTCATTATATTTTTACATACGCTCTATGAGGACCAATTTATCAATCATCCCTTCCTGCTGGACAAGGATTTAAGCATGCGTGAAAGACCATGTTAGAACCAGATTTGATAGAGAAATGAATACAATCATTTATTACATTATATCGTCATCATTTGTCCCACATCAATCTACAATGGGACCTATGACAGAAGGTGGCTTTGTACAGATGACATAGTCATTATCGTAGACCCAGGTGACACGTAAGTGGTTAGAATTGTTCATAAATATCTATCAATGATCTAAAGCACTTTTTTCACAGATGGTTGTACAAAACGTTGAAAACGCACAGAAGGAGGCAAGCGCACTAGCCGCTTTAGCTTGTCGTAGCTGACCTTGTCGTAGCTGACCCTATGGGAAAAATCTTTGAGTTATCATACAGAAGTATAATTCAATAGTCAATGATATCCGGGATAATACAAAGTCCACTGCTCTACAATAAGGATCAGAACGCAATAAAAAGTGTGTTTGTTGAAGAAAAACAAACAACCCACGTGGAATCATAAGAAATGAAAGAAGAAATAATTGCAAGTTTAAACAGAACTACAGAAACAAAGTATTATTCAGACTGCACAATCCATTGGACTGCGGAGTTTTAGGATGATATACATTATTTTTAAAACACTCGTCTACGACATTCCTACACGCATGAAAATCATGTGGCTCAGTGTAAAACTACATTGAATAGAACGTAGTTTGGGTTTGTCATTGACTATCTCCTGTATTGATTACAAAATCGTGTTAATCAATCTGATATATTTAAATTATTTTTCTTTATAGGAGACATTCGGGTGCCAACCTGGACATAAAACCAACGCAAGGCCCTGTGGACAGGTTTGTATCAAGTGTGTTAAATTAGGCAACAAATGGAGTATTTATAAATGTGAAATGAGGACCACTCATATAATTCATAAAATTTAAAAGAATTAAACAAGATTCACTCGAAACTTTAAAATCAAATTTCTATGCAGCTGTTGATGGTAATTATTCTAAATTTACAGCTCTGAGTTCTTTTATCTCACGAAATATTCCTGCAAAGTATTAAAGGTTTTGCTGGAGAGAACTATGGCTTCCAGTGATTTAGTTTTTGATAAAAGTTTGTGGATTTTGTCATACTTGAACCGTTATTTTAGTTACAGGTCTGAAGCTATAAATGTGTTGATACATCATTTGCAATGCTGCATTCTACGCACTGAAGAGCTCCAAAAAACGCCAGTCATTTGGAGTAAAACGGTCTCCATATACAAGTGATTTTGATGGTTAAATGCGTAAATGATGCAGATTTTAGGTATTTAATATAAAATTTATGCCTACTCTGAATTGGGGCATAATATATGTTTTGTCTTAAATAATTTTCTTGTGATAAAAATCAATGGACATCCCATTGAGAATCGTGTAATTCTACCCCAAATGAACCTTGGCCTTATGCAAGGAGGTATCCCTTGTATATAGCGGCAATAGGTCTACTGTAAGTTCGAACTATTCTTGAGTATTTTCATTTTAAATCTGTAGTCATATTTAGACCGAGATAATGGGATACTTAAAAAGTTAAATATTAAGAATGAATACATACAAAAATTTAAAACAAATTACATTGAAGTATTACCCACGATGTTTGATTTAAATAAGGCGCCATATTAAACAGTATACTTTTGACTTGGAGTACATAAATCTAAAACGTTTTCTTGTACGCAATATAAAACTTCTCTAAATACTAATTCATGCACAATCAGATTGAATTTATGCAAAAGAACGTTGCCAATCTAAACACTGAACATCATTTGGATATCTTTCTATTTCCTTAAGCAATTGAAACAGCAAAATAATTGAATATTGTATGCATGGCCTTCACTTTACATATATTTTCTGTTACCAAAGAGAAAGGAAGTGTGGTTCAGGGGAGGAGGATGGGAGCAAATATAGGTCATGTGACATTGACGGTTCAGGACTAGAAGTTTCATCCTCTTCCTCGTCTGACTCAAGTGAGAATGATTCTGGTGATCAGGAACCGGCAGTCCTTCTCAGTGGGGTACTGGGTGTACAGCTGATGGAATGTTTGGATAATGCACAGTCCACTTTTTCTTCTTTTACACACCTTTCCCAACTGGAGGCAGCATGCAGAAGTAACAATAAATATTCCTAATATGATCTGTTGGCTCTCTTCAAATCATTGGCAAAGATTTGTTGCACAAGTGTTGCAGCATATGTGTGGGGCCCATATCTTGTCCTGATCTCCAGTTTTGCAACCAAACTAAAGGCGATAAGATTTCTTAACCGTAGTGGTTATACTGCGCTTTTCTAATGCAAACGTCACTTCACCAAAAACACAGCAGATGTAATCTGCATTGTTCACACAAGTACGATGTATCTCTGCTCACTTTGGCTAAACATAAATGTGTCCCTTTGCAAAATCAAACACCGACAAATAAGAGAGCACGACACTGTATGATTTCTAGAGCTGATGTTGAGCAATTTGTTCAGCAGAGTGATGTAAGCTTAGTTATGATTGCATCATCCATTACTTCTAGTACTAACATGATGCACTTCATATTATGTATGACGCAATACCAGCTTCAGATTACATCATTCATTGCTTTGCCTATAAAGTAAGTTCTGTCTAAACCCAGTGATAGATTTATTCATAGATCCAGTCAAAGATGTATTGTAGTCATTTCTGGTTTAAACTGAGATCCATTCCCTTTGTAACTCACTTATCCCCCCGCCATTCCCAAGTCAAGAGTCCTATATACTGACCCAGTATCATATTTTTGAAACTAGAACCAATAAACAATTTTAAGCATCATTTTCGTTCTCAGTGACCCAGAATACATACGTTTGACTACATTTATTTCGGAAGCATTTTGGCTGTAAAACAGTGTATCCTCTCATTGATCACTAATACCGAGAATTCCTTATAAAATTACATAGGAATTACACTTTTCTCAATTTAATATATGTCGAAGTTAGAAATAAATTGGTTGGATTTTAAATTGTAAACCCTTAACTTATATTCTCTCTCTCTCTCTCTCTCTCTCTCTCTCTCTCTCTCTCTCTCTCTCTGTATCAATAACACTCAGCTGATTACTGCGAAAAGTATATTCCACAACAGGACGAATGGCACATTCATACACAGTAGTTGAACTATCGAGGTTAAACAATCAATGTGCTTTATTGCGTATATTGACATGCAAACCAAACATTATATTAAAGCAATTTTGTTTTCTCACACACATATTATCACCATCTGTATTAGACACTTCAAGACAAGCTATATGTGTACCATTCTTAGAATATTAGACACCTCAAGAAAAGCTGTGTACCATTCTTAGAATTCTCATCACAATCTGTATTAGACACTTGAAGAAAAGTTATCTTTGTGTACCATTCTTAGAATATTAGACACCTCAAGAAAAGCTATGTGTACAATTCTTAAAATTCTTATCACAATCTGTATTAGACACTTCAGGAAAAGTTATGTGTACCATTCTTAGAAACTGCCATCAATATTACCAAGACTGAGTGGCAAAGGAAGACAGCACAATTCTCCTGCATTATTCAGTTCAAAACATTTCACTTGATTTTAATTTATGTTCCCTAAATTTTAAAAATATTCATATATAGCTATACTTTTTTGTACAATAAACCTCAACGCTAGTGTAGATCTACATACAAACCCCACCCCCAAAGGGTGGGTCTACTATTGCTAGTGATAACTCCCTCATTTCTGGAGTGTTAATGGGCTCGATTGAGTGCAATTACAAAAAGTGTGGCAGAGGGAGAAGGAAGAGCAGATACCAACTGCTCAAAAATTATAGATTTGGCTTAGAAGAAAGGAAATATGTAAATGTTTGAAAAGAAATGAAACATGTTGGATGCTAGGAAAGGAATGAACACGAATAATTCTAGAAAAGGAATGAAACATGTAGGATTCTAGGCAAGGAATGAAACATGTTGTATGATAGAAAAGGAATGAAATGTATAGGATGCATGGAAAGGAATGAAACATGTAGGATGCAAGGAAAGGAATGAAACATATGGAAGGCTAGGAAAGGAATGAAACATGTAGGATAGTAAGAAAAAGATAAATATCCAACACATATGTTGACTACTGAACCGAAAATAAATTCACCTATTAGAGTTAACAACTTTGGGAAAAGGCTTTAAAATATGAACAGAGCCTACGGAGTTTTGAGCGCGTTTCGATCTTGAAAAAAGCGCTTGAGCTACAGAACTACAGAAAGATTGCAAAATGCTCGTTGCCAAACTACTGCAAATGATGAGTAAACATTGCACATAAAAATGCTGGTTAGGGAAGAAAGTAGGAAAAACTCTACAATATATTGCACAGCAAAACCGTTATATTTACCAAAGAACTTGAGATTGCTGTCAGGACAAGAACCAGTGGACTTGGACAGAATTACGTTTCCGTAAGAGCGAAGGAGTTTTATCTAATCAGAGCTTTGGTGTTGCACTATGGTAGACTGTTACCATTAATGCCAACATTGTCACCAACCTATATACCGCGTTTCGGAGAGCTCAACTGGCTTGAAAACTATAGGGGAACTGAGCCAGAGATTCACGCATCTATAATAAGAAAGGACGGCCAGCAAAACCAACTACTCTTGTGGCAGAAATGTTGCTTCCAACGGGTGAAAATTACAGCTTGCCTATTGATTTTCAGCTTATCCACGCTTTAGGGTAGCTAATACTTTCCTCAAACTAAGTGTTTGTTGAGTGAGATAATCGGAATATACGGCGTATCCTTAAAAAGTCTCCAAGTGATGGCCAAGCCAGACCCACCATACAACGATGTGGAAGCTAACTCATTAGTATTTGCCATTATGGTGGTCAATAAAGACATGAACAACTTTGAGCATCTATACCATAAAGACCAATTCCAGTAAAGGCCCTACAACTATCTACTTTAGATCAAAGTTTGTGCAAGTTTCCCCGTTCCATCGCCATCGGATAGGAATTTACGCCTCTTTCCGCTGAAAAGGTGGCGACAATCTCCAGGGTCTAGGTGACGAGGCGGGTCAAATGTCGCATAAATCACAATTGAAGGGTCGGAAGATCTAATCAAAGAATTGCATCAGCAAAACATTGAGCCTGTCTCACTGTCGGCATGATTTTGTTTTCGGGCACAACTTTGAAATATACAAAGAGCAAGAACATGTCCTACACCTAATGCAGCATTACCCACGATGTTACATCAAGTTTGGCACAAATCTACGAAACCAATAGTTCTGATTAGTCAAACGTTATGTGGCTCACGAACTACAACACTGACTGGGGGTTGCTTTCAAGTGATCCTTTAGGTTCCGCCTGATAAAGCAATGACCTGTTTCAGATCGAACTAACTCCCTTCAAAATTCTTTTGTCACGGATGTGCGACGTCAGCTTTCTGAGGAATAAAAGCCAGTTTTTGGACTGGTTCTATACGGTATTTGAATGCATGCATGCATGCAGAGCATATCATTGGCGCTAGGGATTCTACTGTGACCGTCCGCATCGACTGTGTCTCCATCTCCCGTTCTGAGAATGAATCTATGCTACGCCTTATAAATGATGGATTTAGTTTATTACTGGATAGAAAACAGACAACAGGCTGGTCCGACGTGGTCATCGTGCACGTTGACGAGAGTACTATTAGCCATAGTGGGTTGGGTCTCTTACGAACTACCCCTATTCCTTCACTCCCGTGCTGTATACGGCAGCAAATACTGTAAATCAGCATCTAGTGGGATGATGGATAAGCCGCCCGAATTATCAAGAGAGGCGCAGCAAAGAAATTGACGGAAGATAAAACAAGCCACTACGTTACAAAGCTACTTGCCAAACGGACTGTGAGGGGTGACATGAGAAAAAAAATACACAGCTATAAACCTCTAACTCCTGGACAGAATCATGTTTCTGGGAACTAAGTCCTAAAGACATGAAGTTGGGGCTGTCGGCACGGCAGGCACCTGCTAGCAGTTTTATCATGGAATGCCCTCTGTAACAAAATCCAAATGCACCAGAAGAGCCAAGTCGCTGTAAATATGTATATGCTGCTTCAGACAGCGAACTGAAAAAAATTTGCTTGAAGAGCCTGCTCACGTTCCTTATGTCACCTTTACCAACGACAGCGTAGACCATGTATGCTTGGGCTCTTCGTATTACACAAATCACGGATGAGTTCCAACGAGGTAACGTTTTCCTTAGCCGCGTCGACCAAACACTTATGATTTATATTGAATCCAAATGCACGGTTTAGATAATCACTGATATCACCTTGATGCCAAGGGTCTTTATGATACGGGTAGCATGCATATTTCTAGATGTATTCTCCACTGACAACAGTATCGTACAGCCCACGAAAGCTTAGGTTCAGACTGACACGCGACAATATATCCTATATTCACGACGCCAACACTCAACTAACAACTATCAGATGACTTCGTTCTGACAATGCTGTTTCTCCCATGCTGAATGTCAAATTATTCACCCTTAGCAAACAAATGTGACTGACATTGACTGACACAGACAAGTGTCATGGAGAAATGTATCTGAAGACATCAAGCGGCGGAAAATGCCTCGGGCAGACCACATGGCGACAACCATATGTGACAGTCAATTGGACAATGTAGAAAACGGTTTTCCAAAGCTAGACCTGCCTAGAGCACCTAGACAAGTAACTACAGCATCGATAACAAGACAATTCGCAGAATGTCTGCCACCGCAGTCAGATTACAAGCTCATACAATCTCTAAACGACAAATGCAAAGTAGCAAAATTGTCAGATAACAAGTTAAAGATGACATAGAGAACATCTACTGAAAACGGAATTGATACTCAAGGCGACCAATAACCATGGGGAACGGTCTCTCAGAGAACTAAGCAAATCGTTTAAACCGGGAGGGCGGCTCTGTCACCTACGAGGTGGACATTTTCTTCTTCGACTAGATGGACCGCATGACTGATTCAAAACATCATCCACCGCCAAGTAGACAGCTTTCATCTCACCCAATGCTCCACATATGAGCGCTGGTTTTTGAGTCTATGTGTGTGTGTGTGTGTCTGTTCGTCTGTGTGTGTGTAATTTAGAATTTTAAAGTAGCTTTGACCATTTTTCAGTCATATCACTACGATGTCTGCAGAGTGGCAGTTTATAGTGATGTCTAGCACTGGGGAATCATGCAGCGGACCTGTAGCATAATGTCCCACCCAGTCACATTATCCTGACACCAGGCCAACCGG